>JARKIA010000257.1:0-242517 GCA_029289565.1 Mycena galericulata
AGGAACCGTTGCGGCATATGTGAGATTGGATTGTGCAGCCTGATTGGGCTGTCCGAGACGTTCTGCACGTTGACGGAGGTAGGCATTATGCAAAGTTTCTCCTTGCTGATTAAACCTTCTGAGCAAGGATCCATCTTTCCATTCGATACCGCGCTCTCCACGCTTGAGGTCTCCTTTGCTGATAGGGTCTGCCATAACTGGGCATTCCCACAATCCGTGTCCTTTGTCACCACAGCCCCAGCAGGTTCTTTCGGCTGGCTGTAACTGTGGTTGATTTGCATTCGGGTTCTGCCCGAATTGATTCGGAGGTTGGACATAGCGGTTTGTTGCGGAAATTGTTAGGAGGAAGAGGAGGCTGTGGTACATGCACAGTCAAGTTTGGTGCATGGACACAGCGGGCGACAAGGGGATCCAGGCTGGTAGCCCGATAATAAAGATAATTATATTCCTTGTCGTCGAGACTCATGTTACTGAGCCTCTTCACCAGGTCACCGACTTCAGAAGAGTTATCGGGCACAGTGGGAGGGGCTTCAGTGGGCTTGGAGATGATAGTCGGTGTGTATGAGTCCTTGGTGCGCTTGACCTTCTTCTTGGGTGCTGGCTTGGACTTTGACTTCTTGGACTTCTTCTTCTTCTTGTACTCAAATTCGTCTTCTGAGTCTGAGTACTCAGAATCCGAGCTATCTGAGTCTGATTCCAATTCGGAGTCTTCTGAGTCTGAGTCGTCCGAGTCAATATCTGCATCAAATCGCCCGCGCTTGAATTTGGCATCACCAACACCAATAATTTCGTCTTCGGTGAAAGGAACGCTCATGTCACGTTTGGGATCCTTGGCAAGAAGTCTATTCTCGATAAGGGATCGGAGACGAGAGTGGATGCCATGCCAAAGATATCTGGCACTCTCCTTCTCGTCAATGAGTTTCTGGTGAACAAGCCATCCTGCAACTCGGGTGAATTGGCGCAAATATTTTCGCCAGGTGCTCATGGATTTGATGGGCATCTTGCGCCATTTCTCCGTGAGCTTGCGTAGATCAGCAGGTCTGTGGCGCTGAAGGTCTTTGTCTGCATCGAACATGTGTTCCATGTCTGTACACAGGACCGACCAGTTGGGAGTGGAGTAATGTTTCATCCCTTCGAGGATGTGAAGGACATTGCGAGAGCAATATTCGGCCATGCATTCAACCTTTTCAATGTCTGAGAAGACATTGTTCTGGGTGAATAATTTGTCACAGTGCGAGATAAATTTGGTAACGTCGTGGGCACGGCCCGTGAATTTCTTGGGAGCACCTCTGCTTTGAAGAGGAGGCATGTCGATGCGGCTGCGGGGCCGTGTAGCAGGTGGTACGTTGGTAGCAGTAGTGGTAGACATTGTGTGTGCGGATAGGTGATAGGTAGAGGTGGTGAGGTTGTTGTGAGGGAAGGATGCGTGAATGGGCTAGCACGCAGGAAGGGTTGATTATCGATAGTAGAACCCCCTCGCCGTGGGCTCCAGATGTGACGGCGTATAAAAATACTATCACGTATCGATAAGATGTATCGTTAATCACAATACGTGATTGAGTGGGTCCAGTATCGAAAACAGTCCTGCTGCGATGCTAGACGGTTCACGTTCCGAAGAACGAAGGATACCAAAGTCTTTTGGGAGTGGGTTCGGTTTCTGAGGAACGTACACGCAGGGTGTATGCTTCCACTGAAGTTATGTCTGGGACGAGTGAACCTACAGAACAGAGAAGTCAATGTAGTTAGAATGAAAAGATACTAAACAGGTGGTCTCGTTCTTTTCGAGGACCAGAGGATGTTTTGGCAGTAAGCAGAGTACAGGCGAAGTTCGTGCAAAGTGGAGTTCAAAGCCCGTTTCGATTGTGTGAGAGGGAGGATACAAAAGATGGGGGAACTCTTTTTACATGAGGTAGCTACAGGTCTTTTATACAAATGAAAAATATCTTGGCATCAAAATATGGAGAGAGTGAGTCAGAATATTAAAAGTGAGTCAAGAGCAAGAACAATAAGCTAATTGTCTTTAGCTATGATGTCATGAGTCCGGCTCTGGATAGAGAACAATAAGCCTTTTGTTCCATCTATTTTTGGTGTCTTGAGTCATAGAATGGAGAGGCTTGCTATTGTGAGCAGCGAAATGCGAGTTTATTGTTCTATTGTTTCACGTGGAATGGAGGCCTGTGCAGCCAATGAACAGCGGGTTCCTGGCCATGCGGTCCTCGATCACGATCGATGAATTTTGAAGGGAAATTGCCTGGTTAGGACTCTGGAGGTTTTAATGTCCAAATATGGCATTATTAAGAACCAAGTGATGGGTACGGAGTGATGTGGAAGTCCGAAATGGCCGATGCAGTCTTTGGCGGTTCCACATATTCATAAATAAACATTTGCAGGCTTGGATTGAGAACCTATTTTCACCCTTGTCAGTAGCACCATTGTGAGTTTTGCCACTAATTAGTGTCCCGCCCACTGCGAGTTTCCCACTAACTTAGTGGCCACTAAATTTGCAGTAAATTACAATTCTGGCCACTAAATCTTCCCCCTAGGCTGTCCCTGGCCGTAGTAGGGCATCCTGGCCATCCCCTGTGTTGCTTGTTGTTTGCAAAACTACCGCTTTTGGTAATTTGTACTACCCATCAATGGGGTACAGCGCCGCGCATCATTTTTCCGACGCGCCGCTTAATTAAATGTCCGCATCTCTCCCTCATCAATGCATCAATTCCCGTCATGTCCCGCCTCATCAATTTTCCGATGCGCCGCTACATTAATTCCCGGCATCCCGCCGTTCATCAATTCCCGGCATTTCCCGTCCCATCAGTTCTCGGCCATTCCCACCTCTGGCCATCAACCCGTAACCGCGCCCTCTATTCAGTCCACCATCAAGATCCCGCCGTTCCCGCCCTCCGCCCCGCGCTCCGAGGTGCAAAGTGAAAAGGCACCGTATGGCTAGTTATTTCTACACATATACATCATGCTAATGTAGAGCATATGGGTAAGACACCTGCAGTATTCTACCACGTGCTTTCCTCCGTTGCGCTCAGGTTCGATCCTTACGTGCAGTATTTTTTTCTCCTCGCTGCGCCCTACACCGAAAAAAAAAAGCGACCGAAAAATCTGATTTACCCCTACTAACCTACTAATCTAGCTCCTCATACATGCCTCGCTCCCCGCCGTCATCAACCAGATCCTCCGCGTCAACCGCTACGTGTGGGTCCACCAGGTCTTCCTGACCGCCCTCCAGCACTGCGAGGACCTCTGCTGCCTTCGCGCGCACCGGTGCCCACTTTACCGCCAGCGCCGCCGCCTGAAGCCTCGCCGTCTCCGCGTGCTCAAACGCGTACCCCTTCAACCCCTCCACGAGTTCCCTGCTTGCGTTGTCCGTCCCGCCCCAATCGGCCGCGCTTGCGTTGTCCGTGGCGCGTAAACCCGCCCTCCTCTTCCACTCCTCCGCCACCCACCCCAATGACTCAATAGACCGGCGCATTTCTTCCTCCAGAATAACGACCTCCTCGTGCCAGCGTGTTGACCGCGCTCTCGCCTTGCACCATTCCGCCCGTAGAGCTTGTACATCGTCAGTCGTATTGAAATCGTCCCAAAACGCGACACACTCACCTTCCCTCGCCGCCTTGGCGTGTTCCGAGTCTCCCATCATCTCGGAACCACCTTGGTACCAGATCCACGACAGTGTACGGTGGCCTTCCCCCGTGACGACGACGCCCGCCGCCACCACGCCTCCCTGCTGCAGCTCATTCAACAACCCACCCTCGCGCAGACGCTCCTCCTCGTTTTTTTCCTCCACTGTCAACGCGCGCTCATTCATCGCCTGGACGTCCTCGTCATTCAGCACCCTCAACGTCGCCTCCCACGTCCCGGACCCCACCAGACGAGCATACGCCTCGCGTGAATACCGATAACGAAGCTTTGCGGCGTGGATCCGCACATCAACCTGGTGCTGTATCCCTTGCGCTCGCGTATTCCCCCGTTGGCCAGTGACGTTCTTGACCTTGAAGCGGTTAGTCACGGTACGCATGCGCAGACCACGCCGGAGCTCCTCCAGGGCATCCGTCGCCTCCACTAGTCGCAGCCGTGCCTCGATTCCGGCGACGCGGGGAGCGCACGCATTCTCCCTCGCCCTTTCACTGCTCAACGCTGAAGGGAGGTATAGCTTCACGCTCTCCACCTCCTTCTTCGCATTCGCAGTCAGGAGGACGAGCTGCTCCTCCGTTAGCTCGTCGCGTAGCCCGGGCATGTAGATGCCTTGAAGTTGCCGGAATCGCTCGATCTTCTTGCTGATGGCGTTGCGCCTCTTCTGGAAGTCGAGCTCCTGGTAAGTCATTGCCGCCTTCCTTGCCTTGATTTCCAATTCCAGCGCTCGCCTTTTCTTCGTCAGCTCGTAACTGGTCTCATCATTCACGATACTCACTGCGACTCCTCGATCTCCAAGCCCATCACCACAAACATGCTTCGACTGCTCTCATGGACCACCTGCACGTTGCTCGCGGTCTCTTCGAACTCTTCCCGGGCCAGCTCGAGCTCGACGTCCTTCATCGTCTTCCCTGGAAAGAGGTCAGTCAAATAACACTTCATTGCACACCCGAACGCTTACCCGCCCTCACGACGCGGTAGGGACACTCCTTCGTCCGGTCAGCCTGCCACGCCGCCTCCACCTCTGCCCACTCCTTCGTGATCCCTGGCTCCGCGGACTCCAGACCCGCGTCGAATGCCACGAACGCCTTGCGCTGCCTCACCGCCTCCTTGTTTGCCTCCAGCAGGCGCTTCAGCAGGATGCGGCCTACATCATGAGGTGGGTACTGGTGCGACATGATAATGAAATGCTTACCCAGCGCCAGCGTCTTGCGGTAGTTATGGGCCCCGAGTATATCGTCCAGGGTGTCTTGCCGAGATCCGGGTCCCATCTGTTTTGTCTGATTCGCGGCGCCGTTGCTGTTCTCCCAGTTCTGCTCGATACCCTCGCCGTTGGCCAATCCAGCCCCAGGCGCGAAGTGGAGAGAGAACGGAGCGTGGCAGTCCTCCCGGTGCGCCGGCAGATGAAAGTTCGGCACATAGAAGAAGATGTTCGATGGCGGGATGTTCAGATGTAGGTATTGAGGAAGCTTGCGCATGCGGTCCCAAAAATTCTTGTAGTACTGGCAGGAGATGTCGTAGGTGAATATAATATAGAGTACTTCGGCGTTGTGTAGCGCAGAGCACAGAACCCAATCCATGTTGCAGTATCTATGTTTCGGCATCAAGCTTCAATCCACACCTGGCGAGCAGTCAAAAGTGAGACGCACCGTTCACCCTTCTGAAGGTCTCCCATTCCATTCGAGAGCCACATATTGTGTCGCGTGCAAGTGACACCACTGACGCCGCTCGTCCGTAAACCCTTGACACGTTTGAGGTTCGCCAGAAACATGGCTGCAAAGCCAGAGCAACTGCTGATCTGCGAAGGTGTCAGCCCCATTGCAATCCCATCCCGCTCCGTCCCGCTCACCTCCTCTTGATTCACATAGTTCTTGATGTGTTCCATGTATGGCGCCTTGTCGACGAAGTATGCCAGGCCCTGCCCGAGCGTCGGATCCCTCGCGTCGCTCGACACCATGCGCCCGCGCAGGCGGAAGTTGGCGTCCTGGCCAGCGTTAAGGAAATATTTATACCTAATGTGGGTGGGAGTGTTAGTAAGAACCAAAATGGAAACACCGCTTTACCCACGCCGTCGCTTTTGGCTCATTCTTCCACCCCGGCGGCAAGTTCTTGCCAGGCTGCGGGCAGGCATGGCAGAACTGCGCCAGCTCGCCGGCCTTCGTCCCCTCGATCCCAGTGGGGTCATGCGCACGCCCCGCTCGTTTGAACATCTGCACATTACGCCACTCTCGTACGATTCTCATGAAAGGTCTTCGTCGATCCTGCCGGCCAGCATCAGCTCTGTCTTTGAACCCAATAAGCACACCCACCGCAATCTTCTGCAGCCCCGTGTTGTCCGTCAACGCCTCAAGTGTTCGATAATAGTCATAGCCCGAAACCTTTCCCGTGGTATTTAACGTCTGGAACTGACGCAGCGCCGTGAATGTGCAGCACGTTCCGGGCTCCTTGGGCGTCGCGGGCCACCAACACGCGTCCAGAAGTTGGTCGCGCTCTTCCAGCGCCTTCCCACAACCGCAATAATCCAGCTTTACATTGTGAATCCCGTTTGTATGAATAACCGTAAAGTCGTCGTGTGCGCCCCATCGGAACGCACATCCCTGACCAGGTGGGTGGCCCAGTTGAACGCGAAGCCCAAGATCTTTGAGCGCTCTTCTCTTGAAGTTCTGCCCGACCCATTCCTGAAGCCAGAAAACATAAGGACTCCTGTCGTCTCTCGCAGCGTGTCAGGAACGTACCTCAATCCAATGCAAAGGCAGCGCGGCGTGGCGCGACCAGATGCACCTCCCGCAGAATAACTGCCGCCCCATACAGTCTCCGTCACGACAACGAAACGCAGGGGCGTCAGCACCGCATTCCCCGCACACTTGCCACAAACTCGGCCTTCCTCGCCCCTCGCCCATGACCAGCCGGTCCAGCATACTCGGGCGGTAGGCGAGGAATGTAATTAAAGGTATGTCCTGCTCGCATTAATTTCTTTCGATCCCCACCAACCTGCCAGACAAACTCACCGAATTTTTGTATCTTTTAGCCTTTGTTGATGCAGTGTCGCCCTCCCTGCCAGCCGCATAATCCTCTGGGTCCAGAGGGAGCGTGTCGTCTCCCATACTTAGACTCCAATTTACGTCGTCCTCCATTGCTGCCTGTGTCCGCAAGTCCACCAGCGTCTCATCGCCTGGGTCCGTAGCCGAGCCGTGGTGAGTGACCTTTTCTCGTTTTCGCCGCATGTCATCTGAAACTTCCAGGGATGTATGCACCAGAGGCTTGTGAGAATACAGCCGCCCCGCATCTTCAACCTGGCCTTTTTTTTTTGCGGGGGCCATGAGATGGGGCGCGGCGAAGCAGGGCGGGCGGACTTGCAAATTCAAATGGCAGACGAATCAGTCTTTGATCCCCATCACCCCTCCGACTTGCTTTTCGCCACCATGGCTCGGCTCAACTCCTCCAAAAAAGGTTCGGTTTGAGATATCATATTTAGGTATTAATAATTATGTCTAAACGTCCTTCCCCCAGCCGTCTTTCGCCGCGAGCGCCGCGCCAAGGTCAGAGAGCAAGCGTTGGCCCTCGGCATCACCCCCAGTAAGCGCGTCTTTCCAGGGGACTTTTCTTTCCTTCTTATATTTCTTTTTCTCAGTCGAAGTCCTCCAGGACGAAAAGGCCTGGATTGCCCGCGCGTTGGCCGAGGCGCCAACCCCCACCGAGACTGAGACGTCCGACGTTGTTGTCGACTGGGGCGACTGGGGTTCTGGGATCCCCTGGGGAGATGGTACTGGGGATTGGGGATCTGGGACTGGGGGCGGGAGCGCCGTCGTCGACACCGGGGGGTGGGGTACAGGCCATGGATGGCCCACGAGCCCTGGCTGTAATATATAGACTAAATTCCCTGGACACAGCCAGGGGACCGTTTGTCTATTACCCTGGAGCTAGCCACCTGCTGGCTATACTGCCCTTTTATTCTGCTGTAATTAGGTGGGCGATTTTCCGGTTTCTGGCCAGCCCGGATACCCATTTCCTGGCCATTTTGGGGGCACAAAAAACTGGGTAAAAAACGTATAAAAAACCCACAATTTAGTCTGTTATCATTTCCCCATTCACTATTGATGATAGCACCCCGGTATTTTCCGCGTTCTCGTCAGTACCCGGCTCTACCGGCTTTTCGCGGGGCTATCAATTATTTGGTAAGCATCACCCGCTCCTGCTTCCCGCTTCCCGCCCCGCTCCCGCTCCCGGGCCTGCCCTCCCTACACACAATCTAGCAGAAGTACACATTTCATATGACACCATCCCGCCTCTCAGAAATCTGCACCCCGCGCCTGTGATTTTTGCTCGGCTCTACGGCTTTTCGCGGGGCTATCAATTATTTGGTAAGCTTACAGCTGCTCCCACTCCCGCTCCCGCTCCCGCCCCCCGCTCCCGGGTCTGCCCTCCCAGCGCACAGTTGGCGCACAGTCTACTGGCATAGGTACTGCACATCCGACGTGACACCATCACGCATCACGGAAATATGTACTCCGACCCCGCACTTTTTGCTTGCCTCTGCTCCGCCCACTGCCGTGTAGCTCCGGCGGCGCGCGGCATGCGCCTTGTCTGTCTCCTCAGGCGCTATCATCGGGCTACGCGACGCCATCAATGATGCTCGATGCGCATCATCAACGACCTCCACGACACCATCGACAACGTCCACGACCTATCGGCGGTGTTGTGAGTGCGGGCTTCATACATCCCTTCGGCGTCCGCCCACTGCCCTTTAGCTCCGGCGGCGCACGGCATGCGCCTTGCAGGCACCATCACCGGGCTACGCGATGCCATCAATGATGCTCGACGCGCATCAACGACCTCCACGACACCATCGACAACGTCCACGACCTATCGGCAGCATTGTGCGTGCGGGCTTCATACATCCCTCTCATTTTCCCCACTACCTTATACATGGATTCTTATTATATGTCTGCCCACGCCGTTTAGCTCCGGCGGCGGGCAACGCGCACCTTGTCTGTCTCATCAGGCGCCATCACCGGGCTATGCGACGCCATCAATGATGCTCGACGCGCATCAATGACCTCCACTACACCATCAACGACGTCCACGACCTATCGACGTCGTTGTGCGTGCGGGCTTCATACATCCCTCTCATCTCCACACTACCTTATACATGTATCCTTATTATACTGTCATGTAGCACTTTTACAATGCATTTTCTCTCGAAACCTATCTGTTTCATTCATTGACCTAACCAAGTCGCGCAAGTCAAGTCTCTTAAAAAGTTGCAAAGTCAATAAATAACGAAGTCAATTTTCTTCCGAGGCAATTGGAAACAAGTGAGCTAGTACGAATTTAAGTCCTCAGACATCCCCATTTCACACAATCGACGCCGCGAGACCCTCGAGCATCCATGCTACATCCTGGACCGCCGCTTCCCAGCCTTCCCTCGTCTCCGGCCTGCTCGCCAATGATCTCCCCCAGAAGCAAAGCGAGGCGACAACGCTCAGGCAGCCGTTCGGACCAGGGGCCTCGAGCGGATCCCACGCATCGGAAGGTCCCCAGTTACCATTGATACTCCATCTCCCGTCGCCGTCGCGCTCGCGCCATTCTGGCTGCAGCGAGTCCCACCAAGCCCACCATTGTTTCTGGTATTGCGCGAGGTTGCCGATAGAGGGCGTAAACCTCATTTTTTTACCCCGCCCACCCTTGATCCACGCATGTACTTGCACCGGGCGGTTTGCGGCAGGAAGCATCCCTCGGTTGTCCTTGTCGTAGCCGTATTTCGCTTCGAGGTTGATGAGGGCGACCAGAAGGGACGCATAGTGGCATCCCAGGTCCTCCTGCTTCAGCCACGCGATGGACTCCACAAGCCAATCCGGTGCATCGCTGGGCACCTCGACAGCGATACTGGGCTGGGGTGCGGGAGGGGGCGTCGGGGGCGTCGGGGGTGTCTGCTGCGCGGGGGTGGTGGCCGAAGCCCCTCCTTGAGGCGCTGTCGCCGTCAACGCGGGGAGAGCTTGCGTTGCGGCCGGCGTGAGAGGCGTTACGCCCAATGAAGTTGCGGCCTGTGGAGTGTCCACGTCCATACCGTCCCCCTCGCCACCGGTGCCCGCCCGAGACCCTTCCGTGCGAGCCTTTTTCGTCGCCGAAACAGAGGCGGGGGCGGGGGCGGGACGCTTTCGATTCCCGCCCGCCGACTTCTGCGCACCCGCCTCCGTCGTCTTCGTCGTCCCCTTCTTCGGGCGCGCCAGAGGCGAATCCTCCCCTACTGCGACCCCGTTCCCCGTCACCTCCGTGTTCTCATTTTCCTTCTCTTTCCCCTTCCCTTTCCCCTTCTTCTCCCCTCCACTCTTCGCCTTCGCCGCCTTCGCCGCCTTCGCCTTCGCCTTCGCCTTTCCTTTCGGACGGTCGGAGTCATCAGACTCGGCGTTTGAGTCGCTGGTGCTAGAGTCCGAGTCAGAATCGGAATCAGATTCCGAATCCGACTCTGAATCCGAGTCCGAGTCCAAGTCCGAGTCCGAGTCGTCGGGGATGGTGTACTTGGCCCCGTTGAGGTCGGACTTGTCGGGTAGGCGCATCTCCTCCATGTCCTGCGGCGCTGCATCTTCATCAACGGATGGTCTTATTGAAGGGAAAGAAAAACGTACTGAATGCCGTACGAAGGTACTCCTTCATGAGGTCCAGCACGCCGTCGAAGCGGTCCTTCCCCCATTGCGGGAAATGTGCAGAGGCCGCCGTTTTGTTGCGCCCATAGGCGACGCTGCCGACATATCAGATTGACGATCGTCCTCGAAAAGAAAAGGCCGACTCACTATATGGTGCGGAGGTCGCCTCCATACTTCGGAATTGGGCCTCCCATGAGGAGTACGGAGTGCAACCCCGTGCGCGCGTGGATACCCTCGAGAATTGGGCCCACGAATGTGCCGACACGGTCAATACATCTACAGGTAGACGTCGTTAGTTAGTTTTAGTGAAGCGCGTCTTTCTGCACGTACTTTTGCCGTTCCTCCGGCGTCTTGGATGGTGGGTTATTGAGGGCATCGTCGAACGCTTTGCATTTAGCCTCTGCGTCGTCTTTCGCTGCCTTGGCGTATCGCAGGCGTTCGGCCGCCGGCAATTTGGCGAAAAGCTCACGCGCGATCTCAGCACGGAAAGGCGCGGTGGGATCCTTCTTGGTCTGGACGTTGCTGCCCGCCGCTACCTTCTTCGCCCAGCGCTCCTCGACCAAAGGAGCGATCTTCTCCGTGTAGTCTTCTGTCATGAATTGTTGGTAGGCTTGACGAGCTTTCGTAGGTACGCGGAGTCCAGAGAGTTTGGCCAAGAGAATTGCCCAGGGATCCTTGCGGGGGTCAAGACGGGTCCCCAGTTGCTTGCGCAGACGGCGCACGCGGTATTTGAACCATCGACGAATCCGCTGTGGAAGAGGTGTCAGAGCACGGTCAGGTGATTACGTAACTCCCTACCTTGTCAAGCAACGCCTTCCGCTTTCTCTGCTCGGTTTCCTCGTCGTCGTCCAACTCCTCTGTCGGCAACAGCTCCGCGGGATTGAAGTCTGAGAGAGGTAAGTCCGGCTCTTCATGATCTTTAAGCCTCCAGCTGATGCGTGCGTGAAATTCATTGCAGATTGTCTTGAGATAATCGCGTTCCGCCCGCCAGCCGCGCTCGAGCGCGTCGGCGTACGGCTCAATGTGGGGTTTGAGCACCGTCTCGCGTGCCCCCTCCGCCCAGAGCCGGAGATTGCGACGATTCTCCTTGGACACTCGTTTACGTCGTATTTTGGCCGGCATTTTCTCCGCAGCTACGGTAAGGTTCTTTCGTATTCATTCAGATTATATGAGACTCACCCGCAGTAACAGGTTCTCGAATTCTTGCGATTTTCTGTACGCCTGGCGGACGACGTGGAGTTACAAAACGAGGCCGTATGTAACTCCTCCTGGTGAATGATGGGCCTTTCGTTGAATCTTGATTCAGCTCTTTTAGGAACCCCATCCACATGATTCCATACCCATTCCCACACGCAATTCAGCGGAGTTTTAAAGTCGCGGCTCTCAAATATATAAATCTTACCCAGAACTTTCTCGCGGCTCCCACCTCTTCTTCAAACCTCAACGTCCAACCCCACCCAACCTCAATGTCCTACAACCACGGCACCCTCGCTCCCGCTGCGCACCCCGTTGCGGGAGCGAGTCCTGCTTCCTGTGCGTTCCCTCCACTTTTCCTATTTGCCACATCTCACCGTGTTCGCCAGTGTCCGCCGCGTTGCAAGCGTTGGATACGGCCGTCCTGGTCTTCACTTCGGCATCCTCTCGCGTCGCCAACACCGCTATCTCTGAAGGTGCGTTCATTCCCTTTTCTTTCTATCGTCGATGCTAACGCAGAAGACAGTCTACGCCGCCATTTTGGAGGCGAATGTCGCGGCTACCGAGGTCTCCGACGCCGCTGTGGCCGTTCAACGTGCGGTCATGGGTTCTCACTCGGGTAAGTATCTCCTTTCCGAAACGCGCACTCTCAGACTAATAGTGCACACCCCTGCAGCTTCGGCCCCCGGCCCCGCCCCTGCTCCCGCCCCCAACACCCCTTCGTTCGTTCGTACCACTGGCCCCTGGGTCGCCGGACAGCTCTACGGTATCCCGCCCCTCGCGCCCCTTGCCGCCGTCCCCGATGACGGCGGCAAGTGGTTTGCTATCACGCGCGGCAAATACGTGGGACTCACCAAGAATTCCGCTGTCTCTCTCAATGCGGTGTCCGGTGTGAGCGGGGCTTTGAGCGACAGGCTGACCACCCAGGCGGAAGCGTTGGAGTATTTTAACGACGCTTTGGGCAAGGACTCCGTCGCGGTCATCCAGTAGTCTGCCAAGGTCGGTTGTCAACCCTCTTTTGGTTGTGTCTCCAGTACTGATGTGATCACAGTCCTCGCCTGAAACCGCACCATTCGGCGGGCGTCGTACCGTAGATAAACATTTTCTTGAATTTCTGTTATCCGTTCCCGAATAGGCAATTGTTCTCGCTTAGGTAGCCAAAACGGGATATACGTCCGAGCAACCATATGTAACTCCCTGATGAAATGTAACTCCCTGATGTGAAATCTGCTTCCCATGGAACCGCCTGTCCTACCGCTTGTGAACCTCGCTTGAGTAGCGATAACAGACATACATCCGTGGGACCGGGCTCTCCAGGAACCAATGTAACTCTCTGATGAAGAACCACCTTCTACTCTACATACCTACCTACCGCATACCCACGCCCTCAATCGCCTGGTGAATAAACCCACAAATCCCTCCCTGCTGTACTCTTCCGCCTCAATCTTCGTTTACCATGAGCCGTACAGGCTCAGCGCCACCTCCGTATTCGGAATCGGAAGCCGAACTGGCTGAAATTCTCGCAGTCTTTGACCAACTCACCATCAACAACGGCAATGTCGCGTCCACGCGAGTCCGCGCACATCCGCAGTCCTCCCCGGTGCCTCCAGCACCTCATCCGCCATCTACGCCCGAACGCGTGCGTCTTTACCGCTATGAATCGCCGACCAAGTCGGGCTATACTCCGCATTGGTCAGTTGATCGTTGCCGTTTTTTCCCTCGAAAATATACTCATCCCATTTTCATCTGCGTAGGGATGTCGCTGCCGAAGCGACTCAAGGCATTCCAGGCGCCTCCGCTCGTCGGCTGGGCTCTACTAGTAATAACAACAAACAAACCGGCGGTAAGAGGTGCGGGTATGCAGTTTTCGTCGGGACACAAATCGGTACCTTTGCCCGTTGGTACGTCTAGAGTTCTCATTGCCCTGCCTTCCTTTTTCACCTCGCTTTGCAGGGAGGACGCGCGGGCCTATGTTGACGGCGTCGGCGGTAGCATCCACCAGGGATACCCCTCGCTCGACCGCGCCAAGGCCGCCTTCGAATACGCTCGCCAGCGCTCTTGGACGAGAGTTATACCTGCCGTCTCTCCTTCCATTGACCGGCCCGCGCCCGTACCTGCTGCCATTCCTCGGCTCCCTACCCCCGTTGGAATCGTGGAGGACTCACCCAATCCCCTGCACGCCGGCGAGTCTCCTGGCGCGGGCCTCTGGTATGTAGTCTATTCGGGGATCACTCCCGGTGTTTATCAGTCAAGGTGAGTCCGAGTCGCGTGTACTTACTGTGTTCAAATGCCCTGAGTCTAACGTTGGTGTAGTCTTGAATGTATGTTGAACACAGTCGGAATTCCCAACGCGGTGCATGACTCGTGGCGCAACAAAGAAACGGCGGTAGAGAGGTACGAGCAGGCGCTCGCCGATGGTCGTGTACACATCATTACTCCCGAATACTACGTCTAGTAGAGCGCTACATATTTACGCAGAAATACACATTGTGACCATGGTCGTTCCACCGAGAATTCGATGTAGTTGACTATCTATGTACATCTACAAATTTCGGCCCAATAAAAGGTGGAGAGCTGAAGCGCCAGCGTAACTCCTCGTAACTCCTACACCGCCACAACCTTGAAAACTTTACTATTATAAAGCCTCCCTTGCCCAGAAACACATTTCTTGCAAGCGGATCATCGTCTATTTATTCTGAAGCCGTTTCAAATGCATAATCTCACGGATGTACGATGTTGTTATTTCTCTATGAATTAAAATGTCAATTGATGGTGCGTAACTCGCCTCGAAAACGGTTTAACAGTGCCATTGCGTGTTTGCTTTTGTACTTCTACCTGATTTCTGGTTCTTTTCGTGTCCTACCTACCTCAAACCTCTCCAAACCGCAAACACTTTACAGATTTGAAAAGATAAGACTGGCGCGACAGTACCAGGCCCTTCGCGAGTCCAATCCGGTGAATACTGGACACGTAATCTATAAACAAACTAAAATCGCCGAAACGTGCTCCACGGTCCACCAAGAGTGCGTTGTCTGTGCAAAGTGCCTTAAACCTTTTACGAAGGCAGAATACAACCCCCCTTGTCGTTACCAGCCACTTTATGGCATGTGCTCCTGGTACAACACCTGCGGACTACTTAGTCATTACTAGAACTGCTAATATGTCTCGTTGCATCCCAAATCAAAGCGTAATACTCAATATCTTCACTTTATTGTAACCTTTAAATGAATCTTCTAGCCTTCACTATCCAGGTGCAAGTTTTTTATGTACGTCGCGTCAGGGCGCGCCGTTTGTCCGGATTCCTTTCAACGTTATCTGCGTTCAAGCAAATCGCAAATCACGCGTTTTTTTCGCGACTGGAGGACAACACATATCCGTTTGACATACTGAATGCCTTACAGTACGTCTTTGGAGCGCGTACCACCATGACCGTACCATAATGACTTTGGAAGGCGTATTCCCAGGGTCTTGATCGCATCAAACTACCATCGAGACCATCTTTCTCTGGACCCACAATGCCTTCCACCACCTCGCAAGTCGACAATCCTAATGCTGGGCTCACTAACTACGAGTTCATGTGAGAGCCTTCCGCTAGATGGACTTCTGAGCTAACCTTCTCCTTAGGCAGCGCAGGATCGCAGAACAACGAGAAAAGACTCGGCACCGCATGACACAGTCAGTCTCCCCTATCCAGTCAAACTTACCTTGTTCCAAGATTTCTGGCTCAGATATCGGCAAAGATTGAAGTCTGCACCTCCCGAAACGCAGGAGGCCACCCGGTTACGCGCCAGATACCGAGAAAAGTTAGTACCCAGTCATTACTGAGACGATTTTGCTTAGTACACGCCTCCTTCTTTAGGAATCGAATCCAACTAAAGGATGCGGCGCGGCGCCACCGGAGCGAGTGAGTCCACACTCTGAAATCTTGCTAAACCTCACGCCGTCCACACTCAGGGATTTCGAGCGTAAACACGGCCATGCTGCGTCCGAGGCCAAGGCCGACCAACGCCTGGAGCGTCAACGTCTCAGGAGCGAACGCCCACGGCGCAGAGGACGGTTACAAGCACGAGGCAAGCCCAAGTCCGGAAAGCTCGCCGTCCCGGTTGAGTCTTCGTCTTCCTCATCCGAAGACGAACGGTCTGAGGAGCACGCCCCGCGCAAAGCGCCCCGCCCTGTCCTTAAGCTTCACTCCAGGAGACGGCCTGTTCCCTTCCCTGCAGTCGCTGACGAAGGCAAAGAAACTCCGACATCGACATCAGCGACCGCGCCAGGGCAGCAGCAATTCAAGTCCCGCCAAACGGCAGAACCCTTCGAGCCCTCCTCAGACGACGACGAGGAGCATAGGTGGCGGGAGGAGGAGGAGCTGAGGAAGCAGAGAGCCTACATCGAGCAGCTTAAGGCGGACCGTCGGATCAGGCTCGCTCGCGCTAACGCGGCGCGAGCGAGTACATTCGCCGACTGCAGGTAGTTTCCCATCGTGCCGGTCGTCATGTTTAGTATATCTACACAGCAATTTATTTGTTTTTTTTTACTTTATTGGATGAACGCGAAATGTAGTCTAAGGGAATATTTTTTCTTAAGGCCGTACAGTACATATTATTTCACCACAAAAAACATTGATGCATTATTCGAGGGAGACAATGTATCTACTACATACGACTTATGTACGTCGGCTTGTATACGTAGGTGCAAATTTAGGGCGATGGGGTGTCAGGTGCGATCGGTACCTTGGGGAATTTCAGGCCATCCCATGTGAAGATGACGAGGCTACGGTCATCCCACTCCGGATGGTCATACGATATAGCCGCCTCCGCGTCGTAGTTACGAGAAGGCGGCGCCGTCACGAGGGCGCGGCAGGTGGGACAGCTCCACTGGTACTCGAGCCACTTTCGCGCGCAAACGTAGCAGCTGCCGTGACCACACGCGTAGCTGAGATATACATCAGCATTGAAAAAAAAAAGAGTTCGTATATGTGCACTCACATTACGGGATGGGACTTGACGTTGAAACACACAGGGCACTTGTGATGCGTGCGGTCAGTGGTCAGGACTGGAGGGCGAACATCGTCGATGTATAAATCCTTGTCCACGAGTGGGCTATCTCGCTTGGCCCGCGAGCCGTCACGAGAGCGGCGCGGCCCCCGACGGACAGGGATTATGGCTGGCTGAACAGGCGGAGTCGCAGGCTGGCGGTGGATGGGGCGAAGAGCAGAGCAGTGCGAAAGCGCAATACGTTGGGTGAGATTGTTGCGAGAGCCCAGAGCTAGGGGAGGGCTCATTCACCAAAGATGTTGCTGATCAGAATGCGGGGACATACCTTTCAAGGAGAACACGACGCGACCATTTTCATTCACGAGAATAGGATTGTCTGGAGTACCCACCGCACGGGGGCAGCGGTAAGTCGGTGGCCGAGGCTCCCGTGGCATGCTGTTAGATGGAACTGTAAATCGAGGTACAAGTTTGAAAGGCGCGTATATTAACCGTCGAGGGAATGTTTTTTGCGCTGTGTTTTTGGGTCGGTGGAAGGTAAATAATGATTAGAATCAGCGATAAAGATGGCCGTTTTATAGTGTACCACGCGCACCGTGACCATCAGACCGGCTCAGGCTGAGAATTGGGCTGGAAGCGATAGATGTACTAAGAGGATTTGGGTGATGTATGGTTGTATTATGATGCCAAGGGCTCGGGTATTTTACGGCAGCCGCGTACTTACTACCGAGACACTACTGCTAATACACAGCCTGCTCCGCGTCGAACTCACTAACTGTGGGGTACAACGCGACCGCCTCGCGTGCCCTCTTCACCCTGTCCGCTACCGCTGCCTGCCTCGTTGGGAAACGCGGCTCCCGTACATACCGATCATCAAACCCGTTGGCGACAAAGCCATGCAAGCCTGCGCTGCACGACTGGGTAACTATCATCTGCCAACCGGGTTTCTCCACCTCCGTGAAAGAATATCCAACCACGCCCGCCGGGAAGATGAACGTGGAGCCAGGCGGAAAGTCGAGCACAATACGATGTTGCCAGAGAATCAATTTTCCTTCGTGATAAGGGTACTGGCCGACTGATGTGATAGCGCGGAAGGCTGGGGGATGGTCACCCCGCTCGGTACGGGGGACTGAGGCAGCCACAGAAAACCGGTATTCGAGTTCTGAGAACGCACTGGGCTGGTGTGGCCCCTCGTTCGCCAGCCTCATCGGCAAGTTCAGAGTCTGATCGTTGTTCACGACTGCATCTATGACCCGGCGTGCATCGCGCCAGAGCCGGGGAGCCGCCTGCTTGAGCGCCGCTGGGTGATGCCGTGAGTTACTTTACTTTGCTCGGCGCGCCCGATAACTCACCATTTTGAAATGAAGTGATCTCTTGGATGGCCGGCGTGTACCTCAGAGCCGCGAGCACGACCATATTTTGGAGATTGTGATTCTGCATACGTTCGATATTCCTTGGGCGCTATTGTGATTGGTGAGTATCTCGCGCTAGACTCGTATATTCCTGCTCACTAACCTTCAGCGTTGTGTCGTAAGTGATTCCTGATCGTATACTATCTGCGGGGAGGCGAGCGCAATCCAACTGGAGGCTTGCGACTCTCATTATCTGACTGGCGGAACGGATGGTGGCCTCCCACGCGGTGCGTTGGACAGGTGGTCCGATGAACACGCACACAACACGATCGTCCAGGTCAGCGAAAACGCGCGGGCTGCCGAATAAAGGGAGCGTCAATGACTATATAGAATATCAGCCTTGAACTTACTCGTCCCAGGTTACACGCCGGAAACCGAGCGCATCCAAATCGGCGACAGTAACACCCTCGGCTGTCGGGGTAATGTCTGCCAACGGTAAACGCCGTACCCTCGGCCGAAGGTCGTACTCATGGAATTCCGATCGGTAGCGGCTCTGCCCACCACCGGGAAGAGTGTATTCGCTGTCGGATTCGGATGCGGAGGACGATTCATCACCCGGGGTGAGCTCTTCCCCAAGGTCTAAACGCATGTTACGGCGCTGACGATCAAGAAAGGTATATTCACCCTGAAAGATATCGACGAAAGAGTGTTGCAAGGCGACGACTTGGCCGCGGCGAGGGAGCGTATAATGGGACCAAGCCGGCACGCGAAAGTTGGCTGAGTCCATTTTTTTGGGGGGGAGGTGGGCAGGAGGGGCGCGACGGGTAAGTACTCAGACCAATTCCTCGGCAGTAATATTGGTGCCATGGATTCTGATGTCTAACTGGTTTGGCGCGACTGTATTGCGGATGGAATTGGCGAGTTGATGTCTAATTGGTTTCGCGTTATTGCGGGTGGGAATTGACGAGTTCCTCGTCGGAAGAGTATAGCCGCTACTGATGTATAAAGGTTCCCATTTCCGCATGTTCTACATTATATCCGACTTCTCCATCCACGACAACCGCATGCAAGGCAACAGCCCGAATCTCTGTGAGTATCCTCCCCGTTAGTTCCCCGCTTTCCCAAATACTTACTTAGAGCTTGGATTTAGGTCGCGATGTCGTGTTGTACATGCCCGTGTGGCGCGCTGAGTGGGACTGGGAGCACGAAGTGCCGCCGCTTGTTTCGGAAGCCGAATTCTTGGCTAGCTTGATGTCGGTTTGCCCTGAATTCTTTTTGGGCTCTGTTTCACTCGTTTGATTATCCCCGTAGCGCCAGGATGGGCCCCACGCATTACGACGAGCCGTACACCTGGACTCCTTCACTCACCTCTTGGGGAAATACTACACTCAATCAATTTGGCCGCGTGCCCGCTATCGTCACCCTGCAGCGCGGTGAAAGCTGCTATACGGATGTCAAGTGGGAGTCTTACTTGAATTTGCCCTTTTTGGCCCTCGATTATGAGTTCGTCTGCCCTCGGAAGTGCCTCTGCGAATGCCACACGGTGATCTCACTGCCTTTCTTTTTTTCTCGCTGGTCCCTGAACGTCGCGAACAGATACCTAGGGCCAAATTGTAACGCGTCGGAGTGATGAGATCCGGATGGGATCCGATCCGACGTAGCGGTCCCTTACCAACGAGCAATTTCTGAAAAGCAAAGATGTGATTCGGGGAGTTACGGGGAGTTACCTAGGGAGTTATCTACTGTCCCACATGAGGGAAGATTTGATTAATGATACGCGATGTGATGAAAAACTGGGACGCAGTCAAGCTGCATTTGAGTGAACTTTTCTTAGAAGATACTTAATGCCCGAGGGCCAGATAATCTTCAAAAGGGACGTGTAACCTTATAAACGTTTGAAGTGGGCGAAAGGGGAGACAGTTGGAGAGTTGTAAAAGCACTATGATATTCGTAGTAGGCGAGGCTAGGCGACGGGTAGACGATGATGGAGGTGGGCCGCGAAGGGGGATAGATATTCTCGTAAGAGGGACAGAGAGATTGGGGATACAGTGGGAACAAACACGCGGACAGCAAGACAGTAAGTAAACGAAGAACTTGAGAAACTCAGACTCTTTATTCCCCTCACACTTTGCTATGCCCGCGACACTTTCTGAGATCAACGAGGAAGTCAGCGACAGCGACGCCGAGGAAGAAATCGACGAACTTGCTGGCGACCCCGACGCAGCCTCGGGTATCAGCGACGCTGAGATGAAGGACGCGAATCCCGACGAGAATGGCGACAGTGGCTCAGATGGCAACAAATCGGACGCGACCGACTCGGACACGGCGGACGTCGAAGATTGGCTCGGGCGCTGCGACTACTGTAACCTGCCGTTGGGACATAACACTCGTGTGCCCTCTCGTGTCTTCCGCTGCCGCCGATGCAAATCTGGCCTGCAGTGCGAGACGTGTTGCCACAAAATCCATGTTTGCAAGCCTGAGCATCCTTTGGAGGTAAGTATGCCCGCCGTTTAGCGTCTCATGCCCATAACTGACATACCACAAGGAATGGGATCCCACCGCTGACGACGGCGAGCCTGCTTCTTGGTTCACGACCAAGCTCAAGCAAACGGGCTTGATATCAACTCACCCGACGTGTTGCGGCGTCTGCGAAACGGTGATTGCGCCCCCACGCTGCAAGATTCCTGGATGGGCACTACTGTGCGAAGAATGCGGGTGCGGCCTTATGTGTCAGCGCTGCTGTTTCAAGAAACACGAAAAGGCCCCCTTGCATTGGGTGATGGTGAGTCGTCCGGCGTCCCGTCTTGCGAGCGAAATAATGATAATGCTTTGCCAGAGCTGGAACGGTAACTTCTGGGAAAAAACATCGCTCCGCGAACACGGTTTCGTGTACAAGATGGGCCACGGGGGTGATCCGTGCCCTCACCCAGAGAAGTTTGTGTCCTCGTTGCTCGTGATTGGGTACACTGGCGTGAATCGTATACATTTGAGGTATTGTCGGTGCGCGGACAGAGAAGGGATGGCGCGGTCCAATTGGGAGCAGATCTTGGACAATGGATGGTACCGAGCGTCTATTGACCATCCCGGAGTTTGCTGCACGTTCCCAGTACCATCGGTTATGTAGGGTACAGCGAGGTAGTGCGAGCGGCGAGATTCGTCATGCCGTTTTGGGATACAAAATAAATACGAGCAAACACATTCTCTCTCGCTAACGAATGGACTGCTTTATTTATTCGGAATGGGCGGGCCCTATCAATCTATCATATTTTCTTTTCCTGGACTCTTGTACGCGTGCGGATCCCTACCATCATGGCTCATTCTCAGTCTCGGTTCTCTCGGCGCGACATCGACGTGGACACTGGTGTCGATGGCGAAGACCCCCACGAACTCACAGGCGACCGTGGTATACTAATATCTGACGACGGAAAACGGCGGCTGGAGAGCCTTCACAATGTCGCGCACAAGAAGAGGCGCATTAAGCTAGTTCCTCAGGGCTTGGACGACAGTTTAGCAAAATGGATCCCTGTCAGTGACGAGGACTACACTGATAGACCAGAAGCGGACGATATCTCAGATCAGCCTGCAGATCCGAGTACCTCTTTGAAGCGTAAAAGCTATTCGAGTTCGGTACGTAGAGGTATAAGTACAGCGCCATATCGCATGCTGATGAATGCACGACTAGGATGACCCCATGTCTGAATTCGCTGAAGTGCGACAACTTTTTTCAGATGAAATACTTCGCCGTGCCGGGCTCGGAAACTGGACCTTGAAGCAGGCTTGTGCGCTGTGCGATAAGCCGGTGGGGAACTCTTCTGAGACTTTCACCCCGTGCTATCGTTGTGCACAGTGCGGTGAATTCCTGCAATGTCGAGAGTGCTGTTTAGATCGTCATGCGACAACGCCTCTGCATTCCCTCCAGGTGCGTACTTTCAGATCAGGTTTCTTCTGGCATTTTAACTGTATCTCGTTATCAGGAATGGACAGGTCGTTATTGGAAGGACGCCAGTCTCCGTACCCTTGGCCTTGTCTATCAGCTCGGCCACGGCGGGTTGAAGTGCAGATATCCCGAACCCACAGTGCGCACGCTGGTGGTAATCGACAATTCTGGAATCCACACCATTCGGTACAGATTCTGTAGCTGCACGCTTTCGGACCAAGCCAACAATCTGTGTCAACTAATACGGAACGCGTGGTATCCCGCGACAAAAACGGATCCAGACACCTGCGCTACCTTCGACGTTCTGGAATCCTTCCGGTTACTGAACGTCGGTGGGAATGTCAACACGCATGACTTTATCAGTGCGCTCGAACGCAAAACCGAACCGCTGGAGTCGAGTGGAATGAGACGTGTGCCGGTAAATTTATTTGTTGTCTGACGACCCAGCGCGCTAATAAGATCGATAGGATCGTTACAAGGCCTTTATGCGCATGAGTCGGCAGTATGCTTTCCTCCAGCGGACCAGGAGGGCCGGGCGGGGCCACGATCCTGCGGGGCTTGTCGCGACGAAAGCTGGGGAATGCATGGTCATCTGTTGGGCCTGTCCTTACAACGGGCGGAATATTCCGAAGAACTGGCGCGATCTCGACCCAAAATACAGGTGAGCAAGTACAATTTTTTGGCATAAGAACGGTATTCTGACGAAAGCCAGTTATCTATTCAAACTTATAGTAGCTATAGATGCCAATTTCAAGCTCAAAAACCGCATTCGAACGAATGAGCACTCTGACCCATCGCTGGGTCCGGGATGGGGCGCGTTCGTGGAGCCGAAGGCGTATCGGAAGCATCTCCGGAAGTACGTGGCCGAAACCGATGTATGCTCCATTTACTTGAATGGAGCGTGCCGGGGCTGATGATTGATATATAGATCAGCACATGCATTGCCTTCGCCGCATTGATGCAAAAGGAGACACGAAATACGGCGGGTTTGCGGGTCTCTGGCGTGGGCGGGTGCATCTGCGCTCGACACGAGTGCATGAGACCAAACGGCTTGGGAGACCTCCAGAAAGGCGAACGGTATGTCAATTTTGTTTCACGCGGAGTTACTATGCTGATGGTGATTGTACCTAGTTACGCGAATATGGACTATATCACGATGTCGGCCTTGGCGGGTTTCGACCTCGACGAGCTTGCGATTTCCTACGACATTGCTTGTCAGTGGGAGAAGTATCTACCAGCGCGCATGGCCAAGTTACCCCCCGACCTCCAAATCGACCTCGACGCCATCCGGCTTCAATGTGGGCTCCCGGTCTGGCATGCCTCGGCACACGAGAAGTCATGCGCAAACAAGAACTCGCTCAGTTTTCTCGAGGGTCTGGGCCGCAGCGACGGCGAGGGAGTCGAGCGCTTGTGGGCGTACCTGAACCGCGGGGCGTACCACACGAAGGATATGAACATCGGGAATCGTGCTGACGCCATTGAGGACAAGTTGGACTCCCACAATCACTTGAAGAATCTAGGCTGCGGTACGTCTTAATAGGAAGTAGTTGCGTGAGTGCTGACGCTCAGACAGTGGAGATTCTTCGTCGCCGGCTGGTGGTGGCCATCGCGGAGCGTGCGAAGCAGGTGGCTGCTTTCAAGGAGATCAACAAAACTATCTCGACGGAGGTTAGGGGAGATTGGCAACAGCGTATCGATGCCTTCTCGAAGGACAAATCGTCGCCGAACCCTTACGTGCTCAGCTCGAAGGGTAAATCATCTTTGAGCTCAACGTTTCTCGTACTGACTTGCGTACAGATGGCCCGAGCGAGGCGGACATCCGCCTTGAGTTGCGGAAGAAGGAAGCTGAAGATGCCGAGAGCGGAGTCGTTCCGCTGCATGGAACGAGTGCGACTGCGTTCCTGGCCGCGGGTTTGCAGCTGGAGCATGCACAGTATGTCGTCTTAATCGGCTTGCATCGTCAACTGACTCATTGTCTGACAGGCGGCGAATTAAGACAGAGATAACGGGTGCGACCATGACGGCGGATCGGGAGAGCAAGGTCAACGAACACCGCCTATCGTTCATGGTAAAGCTCCGGCGGTTCCGCGACCTTCAGCGGGTCTACACGCCGGGCGCTATCCGTGCGCTACTCGCTGAGGAGGCGGCGCGCGACGAGGACGCCGCACTCCCAAAAGCTGAGCACGTCCGCCTCTATCTTCCCTCTGAGCTATCGGAGGCCGAGCGTCTAAACGGGTGTCAGCGCGGCATTCCAGAGATGGAGGCGCGCCTTCGCGAGGCGCAGTGCAGTGACGCTTTGGGCGACATCCGGGCGCAGCTGCACGCGAAGAGTCATCTGATTAGCTTCAAGAACGAGAATGTTACCGGCCAGATCCAGTCAACGCGCTCACAGTCCTTGATTGCGCAGGTCGGCGCGCGCGTGAACGGCAACCAGCAGAAGTACACTCAAGCCCGGCGTGCGCTTCTGCGATTGAAGGGTGACGGTTACGCGCCGCACTTCAAGAAATTGCGTGCTTCCGACCTGACGCTAGATGGGGAGGAGAAGGAGAACGATGCGACGGCTCGGGCGAAATTGGCAAGGATCGGCTCCAGTAAACAAGGTCGCGTGGCTCGAAATGGACCTTCGCAAAACAAGGTCCTCTCTTGGATCTGGACGGCCCGCGGACCCATCGGCTTGGAAGAACAAGATTTACACGAATGTGGGTACATGTATCTTCGTTTGAGATCTATCTAACATCGAGGAATAGCGCTACGCGTCGAATGGTCTCGGGCCAAGGCGCGCAAGACTCGGTGGGTCGAAGAGGTGGAGCTCCTGCGTGAAGAGATGCGCCGGGTCCTCCGCTACTTGGAGTGGGATTCTGGGTCCTGGGAGAGTCGCGTTAGCGTCACGGATGCGCGGGTGGATGTCCCAAGCCCGACGCAGCACGGGATGATGGCGTATGCGACTAAGCAGGCCGCTATTCGGCGGGAGCTGGCGGCGTTCTACAAAAGTCAACTCAGCATGTCGGTTGGCGCAACGGTGGATTCCGTGCTTGCGGGTGTGCGAGACGATGACCTCGCCGAGTTATTTTCCGAGCCGTACGCCTCCGTTTCGGACCGTGTAGAAAGTTGCTAATCCTTATCTCAGAGTCTCCTTGGCCCCTCAGAGCGTTTCGCAGCCGACAGCGTAGCGTTGAAGTGTGTAGTAGTTCTCGGGTACCCGGTACCTACGTAATGCATGGGTTTTACGCCAAGTGTGCAGATAAGATGAGATATACATGTCAAGATGTTAATCGGATGCTGGGACTCTGACGATAAGATGCGATAACGATAGATATATTGATTTAGGGTTTGCGGGAGCAGAAGTTGAGGTGATTCGACACGAAAGTGTCCGCATTCGGACATGAGGGACTTTACCACGTGCTGAGAAACGACCTCGGAATAATCCGTGCTCTGCGTGGTGCACAGAAAATAGCAGGGGAAAAGGGCTTAGCCAGGGGGTGGCTAGCTCCAGGTGTATAGACATCGGTTCCCCTGGCTGTGTCCACGGCGTTAGGCTAAATACTACAGCTACTGGTGGGCCCACCGATCTGGCGGGCCTGCAACCTACCGGCAACTGGGGCAGCTTGGCGTCGCAATCTAGCGCCTGACCCCCGCCCGCGTGTACATCAAAAATACAATCATTTTTGCGCGCGCTCGCACGGCTGCAGATATCGCCATCGCAATTTGATGAAGGTATCTTCTTCTGATAAGTTGATCGACAGAACCTGTCGTCGGTAGTCCCAATGTTATTTGCACTCGTCGACGCCGTCCTCGGTAAGCTGCTGCACTCCTCTAGAGTCGCGCCCGGCCTCTCAGGGTGATTCCGACCCTGGAGCTGGCCTGAGAGGCCAGGCGCGAATCCATTCATGTTCGCTCTCTCCCTTTTTTTACATGGCTGATTATTTTCTCCGTAGGCCGCACGACCCGCACTGGCAAGATCTTTTCCCCCCACCCCGGCGTTCCCCACTGCGTCAATGATATCAACATCTACGACTTCATTCACCGTGACGAGCAATGCTCGACTCGCGCCCTCGACGAATCCCTCGTCGAGCTGGAGAATGTGCCGATCATCCCCATCGACCTCGATCTGGGGATAAAGTTGCCACCGCCCGAACCCATCCATCGCGTGGCTGCGCACTCCCACAAAACGCGTGCCACCGCCTCTTCCGCCATCCGTCGCGCAGCTTTCACCGCGACTCGGACACGACCCGTCACTCCCCAAGAATCCGCCGCCTTCGTTGCTCCTCATGTCCCTCGCGTTCTCGCCGGACCGAACTCAATCATCGTTGTGCCTCGCGTGACTCGGCCCCCGCCTCCCGCTCCCTCCGCACGCACGGCCGACCAGATCCGCAAAGCCAAGTATCACAAGCGCTTGCGTCTACACGCGCGTCAAGATCAGCAGCTGATCTCCTCGGCTCCCAACCTTAAACAGAAGGTCGTCCGGCATATCCAGCAGAGCACCCCCATATTCACCTCCCTCGACGTCGCCGACCTCAGCACCACCTCTACCGTATGGCTGGGTCTGTGGCTCCCCAAACCCACCGCCCGTGCCTACACGCTGCGGGATCTGCACGACCCAGCCCTCTCCATGAAGTTTCTGGAGTGGGATGGCCGGTGCGGTGTGATAAGGACCGCGGTGCTACGGCAGTGAGCTGGTGGTGGTCAAGGGTAGCGTCGTTCGGCCAAAGGGGGTTTGTTACTGGGTGGAATCCACTTTATAACGTGGGGCGTAGGTGGAACGTGAAATGGGATGTATGTTCCTTGGGATGTTTAGCAAAAATGGGTCAAAAGAACGAAATGTAACCGTTTCTTCGTCGGATTTTCCGGGAAAATATCGCGCTCCTAGGGATGATCCTTAGGCGGGAACGGTCCGTAGTCTTCTTCTTCGAGTTTACACAGCGACTTGCCCTCCTATGGCCTCAAGTACGTGTGGTTTATCGAGAGAATCCTTCCAAGGGGATGGTTTCGAAGATGACTGCGACGTCAACGGAGTTGTGCAGTATTCCTGGAGGGGTAATTCGCCAGGGTACGACTTCAGTCGTGTCGACGATTTGCCAATTTTCCTCGAGTCCGTTCCCACTGCTACAGAAGGATGAGTTCGCGCAGGAAGGTGCACTGGGCTCGAGTGTCGTAAATGTGTGTGTGTGAGCCTCTTTGGAGAAGGCTCCTAGGGTGGGAGTTATAATGCCTCTGAGAAGCAAGAGAGAATGTGTGTGTGTGTGAGGGAACTCCAATTGAAGGGGTGCAGAACGCTTTGTTACAAGTGGGAGGGAATCTGACCCCCGGAGGTTCGCTACCTAAACTAGGCTACTAGTACCCTCTTTATACCATTTTGGAGCTCCCTAGTCGTCCATGACTCGTAAGGTCCGGCCGACTCGTCTCCCGCGTCCGAAATTGACAAGGTGAGAGAGGATTTTCCGGGAAAAAGTGAATTTTCTGGGAAAATATGCCTCATTTATTCCGTTTTGAGCGCACCGTGTGGAGAAAACCGAGTCTGAAGGAGTCAGTAGACGGTCCCGGTCGGTTCCCGAGTCACTGCGGGTCACCACACCGGTCCTGAGTACAGATTCGGGGGTCCACATGGTCGTGCAACCATGTTTTCCGGGAAAATGACCTGGTTCCGCTGTTTTTTGGCCTTGCTTCCGTGTTTCAGAGAACGCAGTGCTCCCCGACGTACTCGTGGTCGATAGATGCCGTAGACGAGGCAGCTCTTTCTGCCAAGTCGCAGTATTTTTCCGGGAAATTTGGGTCTCGTGGGTGGTCTGAGCGACGGGTTCGGTTTAGAAGGTGCTGGTAGGTTAGGTTATGGCAGAATTATTCCAGAAGATTTGTTGAATTCGGCCGTCATAGGTGAATTTTCCGGGAAAATCCGGACGATTCGTGTCTTCGTGGTCCTGGTTTCGCAGGTTTTATTGGCTTTTTAGAGTATGATGGTCTTGGGTCAATGAATGTGATTTATGGCGACGTTTTGGGTGCAACTTGAACCGATTTTCCGGGAAAATCCATCTGGTGTTGGAGCTTCATCGTTCCTGATGGAGTCGTTTGTAGTTCCTTTGTGACGAGAGGGCATGCGCAGGGCGCATACAGCCCTCACAGCGGTGTTCACATCATCCTCACAACCTCGCTGACATGTCAACACAGTTCCTGCCGCCCTATCATTGATTGTAAAAACCGCCTATTTGCCCTTCTCGCAGGCCGACCTGCCCCCAAATCGGACGGTGCCGACACTTATCAGCGCGCCATTGACGAGGCCACCCGTCTATTCGCCCAGCACGCCGAGGCAGCAGCCGGCGATGGGCAACGCGGCGCTTTCACAGCCGTCGCGACAGGAACATCGTTCGGCGGCGGCCAACAGGTGAGCATCACGCCTGCTTTCCCTACCTTCCAGCTGACCCGCATCACAGCAACCTGGCAATCTGCGCAATTCCACAACGAACGCCGCCATCTGTGCAATCATGGTTGCTAACTGGGCGATACTCCGCATCATCGGATTTTCTAACGGTACGTTTCGCATATGAATTTCTCCCTTCTTGTTGATCCCTTCCTCAGGCATGTTTCAAAGCTACGCGCCCAACCTGCACGCCTTCTACGTTCTCCAAATGCGTATCCTTTATCGCTCCGCGCCGTACCTCCGCCGGCTCTTCAGCGAGGCACTCTCGGTTTTCGCAGCATGTACCTTCAATTTTGGGCCCCATACGGTAACTCTGCCTCATGTGGACGCCGCTAATCTCGCGTGGGGTTGGTGTTGCATCACCGCCCTCGGTCAATTCAATCCAGATCTTGGCGGCCACCTGATCCTCTGGGATCTCCACCTCGTTATCCGATTCCCGCCAGGGTCGACCATCATAATTCCCTCGGCGCTCCTCCGCCACTCCAACGTGGCCATCCAGCAAAACGAAACCCGGTATTCCTTCACGCAGTACACTGCCGGGGGACTATTTCGTTGGGTCCACAATGGCAACTGCTCCGACAAAAGTTTTTATCTTAACGCTACGCCTGAACAACTTCGTACACGCCTGGAGGACCGAGCGCATCGCTGGGAGGATGGCCTCCGTATGTTCCAGGTATGGAATCCCCTCACCAGCAAGTTTGAGGAGCAGGCCCTTCCATAGTGTAGTAGAGTACGACTTTCAATGCAAAAACTTCTTCTCCTTGTGCGCGAGACAGAGCACAGTCCAATAAAATCAAATCTTTATTTCTTTTTCTACCTACTCATGCTCCTTTCGACCCCATCTTTGCAAGCGTTGTCTTGCTACCAAAAATTTAGCACAGGAAGACGGGATTTGCCACAGCGCGCACCTCGAAAGTTTCCGCGCGGTCAAGGCTGCGAGAAGCCGCTCATCGTCGCGTGCGCGGGACGCCAGCACAGTGTTGGTGATTGAGTTGGTCGTGACCACGGGGCGCCGCTTGGCTCGGGAGGCAGAGGGCGGCGGGGGCAATGTCACCACTCGACCCACGTCGGCGGGAAGACTGATGGGTCCTTGTTCGAGCGCGCGGCGGCGGCGCACGTCGCGTTCTTGTTTCTGGCGCCGCAGGTCCTGCCAGTACGACCCAGAGTGGAGGATTTCAGGTTTCGGTACTTTGGGCATGTGGGGGGTAGTGGATTTGAAAAGGATGTGTCGCGTCCTATTAGTTATATACGCGCGATGGCCCGGTAATCCGGCGTGGTGCACTCACCACGAATTTATGGTGCACTCACCACGGCTTTCACCCCGGAGCGATACACGACGCCACGGCGTGCCCCTACACCGCACGGCTCCAAGGAAATTTGGGAGACGAGGTATACCTCTAAAGCACATACTTGGTTGACCAGGATGCCCCGGAAATCAAAGAACCACCTTCACCAGGCTGAGCAAGCTGAACGTAAAAACCGCCCCTCCCCACCAAAAATGGGGTATTGTCAGCCACGACGGTCCTGCAAGAGTCTGCAAAAAATCTCATCAAATAGAGGACATTGGGATGTACAATATGGCCCGGAAGCAAAAAATACTTGCCGGAATTCTTTGAGCCTCGACGTCGTCGATGATTCTCTATGGGGAGCATACTTACGATCTCGAAGTTTGAAAGCTTCACATTTTTGAAAAATCATCGAAACTCGAGCCGGTACCATGAGATGCAGAATAATCGCTTGATAATTCTAGTACAGATTAGTGCGTTCCAGATGCGGGAGGGACTAGTAGAGGGTCAAAAAACATCACTGCGACAACTGCTTTTGGCAGTCTCGGGATTTGCCGGTGACTGACTTGCCGGTGACACATTCGCTGCTTTCCACCACATCCTCTACCTCGATGCCCTCGAAACGCCCAGAAACCAACGCCGAGGAGCGACACTTTATGGCGAACTTTCGCTGCTCGACGTATCATACGCGGTGCGTACCAGATCGCCGTGGCAGCGACTCACCTGTTCTGACTCTACGGCGCCAGCCACCGCGAGGAGCGTAACGCCAAGACCCGCGCCCGAATGGCTGCCCTGCGCGCGCGAGAGGGAACACTTCCTCCAGCAGAGCAGGAGCGTAAACGAGTGGCTCGGCATGCCGCTGCCGCCAAATACCGGGAAAAGTGGGGATTCCGCGTGTTGCGCGTCAAGACTGGTCTGACTTACGACAGGAACGCATGGCGCTTGGCGAAAGTGGCGCGCGAGGCTCGCTACAAGGCACGCGTTGTTCGGGAGCAGGAGAAGGCAGAGGCGCAGTACGTTTTTTTTCTTCATCATTTACCACCGCACCATGTCTCTGAAATGAAGAAGGATGGAGGAAGCTCGGCATTGGCAGCAGGAAGAGCTTGCCGCCAAGCAAGCGTGCCTTGAGTTGAAGAGGGCTAGGTAAGTCTGCATCCAATATATTCCGTCAAGTTCTTCATCCGTGGCCTAACTTCATCTTATCTTAGACAGGAAGCGCGGCGCCGACGCCGAGAGCAGCGGGCGGCTGAACAGGAGGCCGCCCTGGCTCTCCTCACAATGTAGTTTCGGGGCTGGATCCCGCCATCGCCTTGCACCACGTGTTTCTCGTGTCACTTGTACAATGTCGCCTAATGAAATTTAGCTGTTTGATGTTCTTCTTCTAGTAGCCTTCATGTGGGCAGACGAGTGAGTAGTAGGCCCCGGCCTTTTTTTTGGCCTTACCAGACACTGAGGGCTGTCTAGCTTGGCAGACCCGCAACGCGGGGAAGTTTACGTTGTGAGGGCTGTATGCGCCCTGCGCATGCCCTCTCGTCACAAAGGAGCTACAAACGACTCCATCAGGAACGATGAAGCTCCAACACCAGATGGATTTTCCCGGAAAATCGGTTCAAGTTGCACCCAAAACGTCGCCATAAATCACATTCATTGACCCAAGACCATCATACTCTAAAAAGCCAATAAAACCTGCGAAACCAGGCCCACGAAGACACGAATCGTCCGGATTTTCCCGGAAAATTCACCTATGACGGCCGAATTCAACAAATCTTCTGGAATAATTCCGCCATAACCTAACCTACCAGCACTTTCTAAACCCAACCTAAACCGAACCCATTGCTCAGACCACCCACAAGACCCGAATTTCCCGGAAAAATACTGCGACTTGGCAGAAAGAGCTGCCTCGTCTACGGCATCTATCGACCATGAGTACGTCGGGGAGCACTGCGTTCTCTGAAACACGGAAGCAAGGCCAAAAATAGCGGAACCAGGTCATTTTCCCGGAAAACATGGTTGCACGACCATGTGGACCCCCGAATCTGTACTCAGGACCGGTGTGGTGACCCGCAGTGACTCGGGAACCGACCGGGACCGTCTACTGACTCCTTCAGACTCGGTTTTCTCCACACGGTGCGCTCAAAACGGAATAAATGAGGCATATTTTCCCGGAAAATCCTCTCTCACCTTGTCAATTTCGGACGCGGGAGACGAGTCGGCCGGACCTTACGAGTCATGGACGACTAGGGAGCTCCAAAATGGTATAAAGAGGGTACTAGTAGCCTAGTTTAGGTAGCGAACCTCCGGGGGTCAGATTCCCTCCCACTTGTAACAAAGCGTTCTGCGCCCCTTCAATTGGAGTTCCCTCACACACACACACATTCTCTCTTGCTTCTCAGAGGCATTATAACTCCCACCCTAGGAGCCTTCTCCAAAGAGGCTCACACACACACATTTACGACACTCGAGCCCAGTGCACCTTCCTGCGCGAACTCATCCTTCTGTAGCAGTGGGAACGGACTCGAGGAAAATTGGCAAATCGTCGACACGACTGAAGTCGTACCCTGGCGAATTACCCCTCCAGGAATACTGCACAACTCCGTTGATGTCGCAGTCATCTTCGAAACCATCCCCTTGGAAGGATTCTCTCGATAAACCACGCGTACTTGAGGCCATAGGAGGGCAAGTCGCTGTGTAAACTCGAAGAAGAAGGCTACGGACCGTTCCCGCCTAAGGATCATCCCTAGGAGCGCGATATTTTCCCGGAAAATCCACATTTTCCCGGAAAATCCACATTTTCCCGGAAAATCCGACGAAGAAACGGTTACATTTCGTTCTTTTGACCCATTTTTGCTAACATCCCAAGGGACATACATCCCATTCCACGTTCCACCTACGCCCCACGTTATAAAGTGGATTCCACCCAATAACAAACCCCCTTTGGCCGAACGACGCTACCCTTGACCACCACCAGCTCACTGCCGTAGCACCGCGGTCCTTATCACAACGTGAACATGGACATGCACTACTTTGCGTATCGTACCCAAGCGGACTTGGCCATTGCGGACTTGATAGTGGGGTTGTATGAGACTGGGTACGTCCTACCATTTCCGCGCATTATTTTCCTTAACCACTCCTTCAGATACTTTGTGGATGCGGTACACCGCAAAGTAGGCCCTGGTATCCGCCGTGACACGATCGACGGGTCCAATTATCTCCAAGACGTTGTCGACGAGGTTGCCATTCGTCGTCAACAGGAGGACTACAACTACTACAGCCAATACATCCAGCTCAACGATCACCGGGACTGGTGGGACGAGCGCCTGCTCGACTTTACTGTGGGGCTCGTGTCGGTCGATGAGAGTCCGGGCCTGGAGCATCAGTGGGTCAAGACTTTCTGGCATGTGCTTTCCTTGGCGTTGCTATTGACATTGTGCGTATTCTGTTCGCTTATATGTATCCCTTGTTTTCTTCGTTTTGATGGGAATTTCAGGGATCTCGATCTCGATTAATTCTGTAGGCCACACACACAGTAGTTGAATCCATGGAAGTCGAAATACAATGCGTGTCTGGAATGTCGGATTTTCTTGTGGGACCAGAACTCTCGGCAGCTCTCTCAGCGAGGTGAGGACGCGCGATGTGGCCGTTCTTCTCGCGTGGCGTTTCCTACATCAAATGTGCAATGTGAGGGCCCGGAGTTATCATATGGGGCGGATGACCGAGACAAATCAAGGATCATTATTATTTTTGGCATCGATATCGAGCAACGACGGCCTCGAGAACTCGCTGCCAGTCAACGCCCGCGCTGGCGGGAACACAGTGGAAGGGGTTGAGGATGGCGGTATGTGCACCTTCCTCGCACTCAACGACGACGCCTGACTGCAAACAGAACACAGTCTCAGAATAAACCGGGGTCCGCCGTGCACGATTCCCGAGGACGCGTTTGGGCCGCTCAGTGACGTGTGGCAACGGTCTCGCGCTCTGCAGCGACAATTCGCTGCAAAGCAGCTGCTTTACACGCAGACGCTGAAAGAGCGAGCGGCGGTGCGGGAGAAGATCCGCGCGAACCTCGAGCGCGATGCCGCAGATGTCCGTGCCCGCGTGTGCCTCGACGCTGGCATGCGCACTCAGCGAGCCCGGCGTCTCAAACGCAGAGACCTCTGGCTTACCGAGGCCCGCCCTCCACAACATCCTCGTTGCAAGGCGCACCACCTCTGTGAAATCTGCGACAATCTAAAGTCCCATCCTGTATCGTGAGTACCCATACGCATATTCAGAAGAGACGTTCCTGAGAAATGGTCTAGATACCTCTGTGGACATAGTCACTGCTATGTATGCATTCGGGTCTGGCTGGAACGCAGCTGGCTGTGCCCAGTGTGCGAGGAACCGATGCTGCGTGCGCCATTTCGACACCATGGCGAGGAACGCGGGATTGCGGCGGATTACCCAGGCTTGGTGGATCGCAGCGCTGTGGACTACAGCTGGGACGGCCTCCGATTCCCCACAGCATTGCCGTAGGTCTTTGCGTTTGTCGTACGCGTAGAAGCTGGATCCGCGATATTTTGTACGCCACTTTTCAAAATACATGCATTTGATACAGGGCTTTTTGTGCAGAGAGAATAAGAGAGTTTCAGTGGCTGATCAATTGTGTTTTTTATGGGTGGCGTGGTATTTGAAAAGGTGCAGGTCTGCACTTGTCCGCACAATTCCTCGATTGGGACACGTGAGGTAGCTGACCCAAATTTGGCAATTTGCATCTTCCACGTCTCCCTCTCGACCATACACACCACACGCTTGCTACGCCCCACGTTCGCTACACTACAACTACTACTACTACCACTACTACGACTACGACTACGACTACCCTGCTGCAGTCCTGGCTATGGCGCACCCCACTTCTGTTGGGCTATATCGATGCCTCCCTCCTTGGCATCCGGACAATCCTAGCGAAACGCGGCACGGCAGCAAGAAATTCTATCTGGCGACAGGCCCAGACTTGGGGGACTCTGCTGGCGTCTATACTTCGTGGTGCGTGGAACTTGTCTTCATCTTTTCCTTTGGTAGTCTTACTGATTCACGATGCTCAGGAACAGCGCCAATCGGGTTATCTCGGGCTCGCGGGGTGCCACAGCCCCTACTTTCTCGAAGTGGGACGATCTTGTCATTGTCTGGCAGGTCGGCTGCGCCCAGGGTGAGCATGGACACCCGTCTGGCCCCGATTCACCTCGCTTGGCTGGCATGCCGCTCGCTCCCACACCTGCCCCCCCCGGGCGTCGCACTGGGACACTTACGGTGGGGGGGCGCGTCTATGAGAATGTCCCCATCAGCACGCATACGTCCTCCCCCAGGAGGAGGGGCGGAAATAGCTCGCCGGCGCCCGCTAGCCCGACCAAGCGGACATCGATGCCGCAGCTGCCCGCAAGGGGTGCAGCGCCCACCCCCTCGCCTTCCCCGTTTTCTCGGTCGTCTGCTGCGACGGGCACTTGGTCCTCGACGTCAGCAGTGGCTGGGGCAACGGCGACATCTGTGTCACCAGCTCGAGGCGGGCTGGCGTCTCGCACCTACGGGATTCGTTGGGGCGATGAAGGTGCCGTCGTGACCTCTTTTGATCAGGCGATCGGGTTATACGACAAATTGGAGGGGGAGGGCTTGCGTCCCCGGATGCTGATCAGCCGCTCCTCGGTCGAGGCCGTTTCCTTCGCGGAAGGGTTCTCGCTAATGTTCCCCGACCCGGAGGCCCAGCGCAGACACGAGTGGATGGAGGCGCAGGAAGCGGCGGCGGAGGATACGCAATGGGTGCCGACCGCCGGCGAGCAAGACGAGATGCGCGCGTTGCGCGAGAGGTTGGCGCAGCTCGAATCGAGGTTCACGTAGTCGTTTGTCTCCGCTGTCTGCTTCGTCCCTCGCTATGCTGTAGTGCGCGCTATGGTTTTTTATATTTAAAATTATTATTTTTCGCATTTTCGAATCCGGATTTGTTTATGTCACATGCAGAAGGCGTGAGAAATAAACAACTGTCTTTCTGTGTGCGCGCCTGGACGACAAATCGAGTCTGCTCAACGTTACCTCTCCACGCCCGTGCCTCTTTCACAGCGCGCCGTTGCTTTCCCGTCCGTGACTCTCCCACCACGCGCCGTTTCCTTCGTGGACGAACATGCCGGCTACTACCTCCAAAACCACTAAACCTAAAGGTCGCGTAGCAGGGAGGCGAAAGCGCAACCATACGACGCAGGGCGGCAAACAAGGAAAACCGTCGTGGGTTACAGGAACGAAGCTGGCGTTCTTTGAACGGTACAAGGAGCCCTGGATATTGGCAGGCGACAAACCTGGCCATTTCTACTCGGACATCACCAAACGCTTCCTCATCAAGTACGGGTGGGATCGGCAGTACAGCGAGCGGGGTGCCGATCTCGAGGAAGATACGGACGATCCCGACGAGGACGCGGTAGCTGCGTTTCTTTCTCCCGAGGACGAAGTCGAGGAGCGCGCCGAGTATTATTTCATGCTTCGAACGGTACGCGTGGATCTTGGGCGAAATGGCCGCGATTTGTACTGATGTGGCTATTGCAGAAAATCGCGCAATGGTACCGCTACCACTACAAGAAAATCTTGGCTGAAGACTCTCTGGAGACAAGCGTGGATGCGCTCCTGTCCGGGCTGGGCGGCCCACGCAAACCTCGCAAGCGCCGCGCGCTGCATGAATACTCCGAGAAATACTACGAGTCGCGCGTGAAGCCCTTGTTCGACGCGGAAATGGAAAAGCAGATGGCGGCCTGGGAGGGCGGGGAGCTGGAGAAGAAGCCAGAGGCTGTGAACGTGCGGAATAAGGTGCTGGGAAAGCAATGGGCGGCGGAAACAGCTGCGTTTCGAGCGCGGGTTGAGGCCGAGGTGGTGCAGGCCCACGAAGACGCGATGGAGGAGTACGACGCGGCGCTAGAAGCTGCGCGTGGTGCTGCCGACAGCCGGACACCTGGAGAGTTTCACAAGTGAGTCTGACGCGCATTGGAAGGGGAGCGGGACTGACGTCGCGTTTATCTAGGCTCTTGTCGACTGCAGCGGCTACGCTTGACCCCTTGGCGGAATCCCTGGCGGCGCGCTATGGGATGGCCGTGAGCATTTTGCTTGCTGGCCCGATTCCGGATAAGGGCGGGGCGATTGAAGTTTTGAGGTGAGTTTGTCTGTAGGCTTGTTGGCGGAAGACTGACAGTGCGCCAGCACCCACGCGGGGAAAACACGGTCCAGAGCGCCAAAAACTTGGCCCCAGGCTGATGCGACCGGCTTTACGGCCGTGGTCACTAGCATGACCCGATTCGCGACGCTCGCCTTCTGTAAGTGCCTTCATGCCTTGTGCGGGGTGTGATGACTGACATTATGCAGCCCAGGACCAGTGCGACGCTAGGGCGTTGCCCAACGTGCCGCTTGCTTCGCGCCCTCGGCTGGGTGCGGCGGGGAGCGCTGCTAATAACGGTGGGGGGGGCGGGCTCACAGGAGGCCTCTTCGGAATGCAGCGGAGTGATGGGAGCGAAGACGGCGAGGACGAGGAGGAGGAGGGGGAAGATCCCAACAACAGGGAGGGGGATGAGGACGACGACGAGGTGCCGCTGAGCGCGTTGAGCGCAGTCGCCAGGAAGCGGAAGGAGAAGGAGAAGGTGGTGAAGGAGAAGGCGAAAACGAAGAGGGCGAAGGAGAGGGAGAATCGGAGGAAGGAGAAGGAGAAGGAGAATGCGGCGGACGGAGCAGAGGCGCCTACCAGGCCAAAGCCCAGACCCATCCAGCGAAACGCTGGCACCGCGGCGGGTCCGGCACCCGACCCTTCGTCCTCGACTGGTCCCACCCTGAGGGCGCTGGGAGCTAGCGCTAATCCTGACGGCGTCCCCTCGACACCGCCTGCTCCGCCGCGCGACAACCCCAGCGACGGCGCTCCCTCGTCACCGCCTGCGCCGCCGCGCGACACCCCTGGCGACAGCGTTCGCGACACCCCCAGCGCCGGCGCCTCCACCGCCGCCACGGGCACCGCCAACCCGCCGCCGCGGGAAATGACACCTGCCGCGAAGGAGGTGTCCGTCCCTCCCCCCTGGAAAAAGGTCGGACAGGGGCGGTGGACGGAGGAACTGAAGCGCGTCTGGCCGTGGTTTGAAAGGGTGGGCGCGACATGGGGGGAGCGGTGGGAAGACTGCGCCTTCGCGTACCTCGCGTTCGAAGAGGCGTCGGGGTTCCCGTTCGAGCGCGTGCGCATTCCGAAGGGCCCGCGTGAGGGACTGGGGATTGATGCATGGATCTCGACGGGGAGGAAACTGAATTACGATCCGTGCCTCCCGGACCTGGAGGAATTGCGCACGAAGTTTTGGAGGTGGTGGCGGGGGCTGCAGCCGGAGGAGCGGCGGGTCGAGGAGGGGGTCTTAAGTCGGAAGGGCGGCATTGACTGGGCGGGACTCCGCGACTATTCCGGTAAGAATGGTCTGCTGCAGGCGACGATGGTGCTGGGATGGTGGGGGAACAAGGTGCATAGGAAGACCGGAGGCAGCGCCGAGGAGGTCGCGCAGTGGGAGCTGGCGGTGGACGACGTGGCATGGGCGTTGGAGGAGATGGTGAAGGAGGGGAAGCTGTCAAAGTAAGTGTTAGTTTCGTTGTGGAGATGAGCCGCGGGCCTGAAAAAAAATAGGAAACGTGCGCTGGAGCGCGGAGTCGAAGACAAGCCGGCTCCCGTGAAGAAGGCGCGCTTGGCGTAGGCGGTTCGGGGTGGAAGGGAAACGAAGGGCACTCAACTGCCCAGTACGACCCCACGGCTGCGGGTGCTCAACCAATCGCAGCCACTATGCAAATTTCTTCCACTTATTCGTCTCTTTGTCTTTTCCTGTTCGCGGCACTCCCCTGGCTCCCGACGTCGTGTGCCCGCCTTTCAATACTGCCGCCCCCGCGCGCCCCTCCCGCCCCCGACCCCGCCGTTGCGCGCCCGCCGCCTCCCACCATCAACATCGGTGTCGGGGGCCCCCGCCGCCTCCCGCCTTCATTTCCGCCGTCCGTGCGCGCGTCCCGCCTTTCAATACCGCCCCCCCTGCATGCCCCTCCCGCCGCCGACCCCGCCGTCGCGTGCCCGCCGCCTCCCGCGAACGTGTCTTCGGAGGGGCAGGTAATGAATTACCTTTTATGGACAATATTTCTTGCTGGGACCTACGGCGCTTCGCGTATATTTACCCATGTATTATATTAGTTTTCCTGCTTAATTCTACTTTGGTGTCCACTGTATACTTGGGAGGCAAGCACGAGTTAGCTCAGGAAATGCAAGTCACGTGCTGTCGGTGGACTTGTGAGTTGTGAAGAGAAAAGTCGCCGAGATGCCGGTGGGGCGGCGAGCCGATAAGTGCGGCACGACCCATCAAATCTCGATGGAAGCTGCTGCTGGGATCAAATACCGAAGAGGTTACGGGGTTTGGGGGATCAAATATCGATGGGAGGGCCTATTTACTGTTTATGGCAGGTGTGCCCAACCAATGCCCAACAGCGGGCATCCCGGGCATCCAAATGCGGAATTTTTGCGCCCGGCCCCAGGCCCGTGGAAAGTAGGGCGAATATTTAGTGGCCAACATTGCAATTTACTGCAAGGTTTGTGGCCACTAAGTTACTGGGAAACTTGCAGTGCCATTTGCACTACTTAGTGGCCACATTGCAATAATGGTACAGACACACCTGCTATTTTGTTGTAATCCATGCGAGACCAATTTATTGGTGTCACAATATCAGACCGGCCATATCTCTGAGAATGCTTTCACAAACATGAGACGCCGTGGTACGTCCTCGCCCTCGCCATACTTCCAATCTCGTTCCAACTTAAATAATTGCAGACAATGCCCGTCGGCGCGCTCTCGTAGCCGAAGATCAAAAGATTGAGAACCTGAACCTAAAGCTTCAATCAAGCTATGATTCACTCAGCAAAGCGCGCCAAGCAATACTTGCGAAAATCCAGAATAATCTCGCGCACCATGATATTTCTGCTCAGATTGCAAGGCTAACGAAAGCCGCGGACACGGCACTCAATACGCATCTGAAGCTAGTCGAGGAGGGCAAAGAGTTGGCGAACAAGGGAACGGGAAAGGTCTTTATTCTGACTTTTGATATCACTGCCTAGTATTTGTGTACAATGTAATAACGACTTTGAAAGGACAATGGCGCGCGTTTTGGAAGTGCTCTCAGATTTGGGTGATCAGCCCAGTAGCAGCCTCGAGCGCGTCATCGCTAGAGACATATTGAATGAACAAAGATAGAGAATATAAAAAGGTCAGTAACTTACTACGTGTTGAACGTCTTGGCGAGCCCTTTGACCTTGTATTGGGTATGGTCATGGCTCCGACGGCACCACTCCGCCCAAAACGCCTCTGCAAGCTGGAAAGTGTCTTCGCGCTTCATCTTGCCATTCAAGAAGCGGAGAGTCTGCACTTGCGCTTGCTGACTTCATAAATCTTAGTATCGGAGACCACGGCAGTGACAGAGAACATACACATCAAGATATATTCCGGGGATTTTACCGCAAACGACGACATAATAATAACCTTGTGCATTGGCGTCGTGCTCGTCGAAGTCAACGCCGTAGTTGAAAACTGGGGCGCGGCAGGGACGTCCTTGGTACATGTTTGATAGCGATGAGGTGTAGTTAAGATGAGTGTCGCTGTAGCGATGAAGCGAAGGTAAGATGAGGCGTCCCTGTTTTATATGCTGTGTATAAGGGACGGTTGATGAGCAAATCATTCAAGATACGCACACGTTGCCAGAGAAGACCTTAAGACAACAAAGAAATGTTTGAATCTGGCTCAGAAAGATGTGCGGTTAGACGGGAGAAGGAAAAGAAATGCGGGTAAAGGAGCGGGTAAAAGAGCGGACGAATTTTTGCTTCAGCCTCGCCCTTGGAAGATTGAGAAGATGTTCAACAACCAATCCAGTTTTATTGTTTTCGTAGCTTTACATTTTTCTTAGTCATGATGGTCAACATGAACTGCCGTTACTGTGGATGCTGCAGAGAAGTAGTTACCGTGCGCCCATGCCTTTTGCCACTTGCCGTCCTCGTGTCCAAAAGCCGCTGCTAAATTGTGTAAGGGCAATTCATCGAAAAATCCACCGGCAAACGGATGAGTGGTCCACGAATGTCCGTCCATGGACTCCCACAGGATCCTAGTTCCAAGGGAACCCTCCATGTTGTAAGTCCGTTCTAAACAGAAGTCGACATTCCTCTCCTCAGGCGTAGTTGGACTATTGTCTTCAGGAGGACCCCACATATGCCGTTGGTTATCGTGTAGCGTCTGCATGTACACCTGGGTGCCCTCGCCGCCGTCAACAAATCCACTGTTGACGAAAATCCGTCGGAGTGAAGTACCGGGATGGCTACTCAGCCCGAATGTCCACGCGTCTCGGGTTTTGTTGAGTTTTTCCGTGGTAGGTGGCCAGACGACGTAGTCGGGAGTCGTGAGGATGAAGGTGGTTATGGGAGAGGGGATTTGAGCCAGGTTGCCGCACCAAGTCTTTGTTGTCCAAGGCGTTGAGCCCGACGCCATCACATCCTCTGGATTGCAGGAAGATCGAAGATGGAGCGTTTGTAGTGCTGCTGGCAAGAACCTCCCCAATTTGGCCAAAATGTAGCCCAGGGGATCTGACTCGTTCCCTGAATATGCGAATGAAATGAAAGATAACTGGCCCAAACCCGGCATATGGGTGCGGAGAAGAATCCAAACTTTAGAGTCTGTAGGAATGAAAGCGAGATGGATAGATGTAAGATGTGTCCCAAGATCGCCTCTCAAGTCAAGAGTGGCGAAAAACAGGTGCACGTCTCGAGCACGACGTAGATGGATGTGGCGATAGAGGTACGGCTGCAAGACTTCTTTGGTACCAGTCGATATAGATTGCATGGTCTGAATTACAGGGGCCGGAAGTTGGCAGACATCGATATATTCTTGGAAGAGCAAACGCCATATGTCTTCATAGACTTGGAGATATGTTTGAATCAGTAAAATGCAAGAGATTGCTTGCTACGCACTGTGAATCGCCTCGCGCTTGACAATTACCCCATTCTCTACAACCTCCCCCCCCAAATGTCCTTCCATTCTGGCTTATGCTTGGTGAGGGTTTACAAGACAAAACGGCAAGACGAAAAGGAAGATTTCCTTTTTGAGATTGTGAGCAGGATATTCAACCCGTTTATTTGTTTCTTTCAAGTTTCTAAGGTTTCGAGCGATGAGGAGGAATCTTCCAATGGTAACGAAGTTGGAGGTATCTCCGGTGAGGAGTCCTGAGAGGTGAGTGGCGACTCTGGGACTACTGGTGGAGCGGAAAGGGGAGAGTTCGCTGTAGAGCGAGTGATTCTTCTCGTTGCCGAAATGGGGTCGTTTTCGGCAAGGGTAACCTCCTGCAATAAGGTTCGGCGGGTTCGAGTAGAGAGCCTCTGTTCTCTCTGTCGTTTCTCGGCGGCACGCTCTGCTGCTAGCGTCTGCTTGTTTCGGGAATCCACGGTAAAAACCCCCTCACGGTGGGCTCCAGTTGTGATAAGGACCGCGATGCTACGACGTGAACGGGATGTTGCTCAGGTGGTAAGCTTGTCCGGCCTCTAGGGGGTTTGGTTGTGAGGTTCCGAACAAGGGGACGTTTGTCGATGCAGAGGTAGTGCGGCGGGTCCGGTAGGTTCTGTTAAAGTTAGCAAAATGAGGGAAAGAACTGGAATATACTTGTTCGCCGGGGAACGAAGTTCGCGAACTTGTCCCTTCGAACTATCTGCGAAGCCTTCTACTTCGATCGAACGACGCGCCTTCCTCCTTTGATCGTTGGGGCACGTGATCGAGTCGGCGAATCCTTCCAAGGGGTTGGTTCGTGGACGACTTCGACGTCGACGGAATTTCGGCGACGAACTTCTCGGAGTATAAGAGGTTGTGGCCGTTCAGGCGTTGACGATTTGCCAAAATATCCTCGAAGCTTCGTTCCCACCGCTACAGGAGGTGTTTCCGCGCGGGAAGGTGTGCGAAGTTCGAGGGCGAGCTATATGAGCGCGAGCTTAGATGACTTAAGCTGCAAGGGAGGGAGTGAGTAAAGTGTCCTGAGACAAGTAGGTGCAAGGGAGTGATCAATTTCTCGATTTGTGGGATGTAAGAACACTTGTATACAAGTGTGAGGGATCTGAACCCCCGGAAACTCGATGCCCAAGTACGCTAGATTGTCCGCTTTTTATACCCTTTCCCCCATCAGCCTCGTGTTTGAGTGAAACACTTGCTTGTGAGAGTTTCTTCCCCAAAACGATTCCAGCATCCTTTCGCCCGCGAAATATGGTATCGTTCGTCGTCGAGAGAGTGTTGAAAACCAGATTTAGGACAATTATCCCGCGAGTTGTCGGGCTGTCGGGTTTACGTCCCAATTAAGTTCCGACCCGTACGTCCTGCCAGGTAGCATGCTCGCCCATGGTCGGCGCGCTGCTAGTTGTTTAATATTTTAAGGATACGAGGTGATAATGCTCGTTGGAAGCGATTGGCGTTTGTTGTACTGGGGAAAAGGTTTGTGAAAGGATATGGTGGATATGGTGTCTTCGTTCATCGGCGAGGCTCGTCCCAGAGGTCCAGATCTGTCCAGATCGGCTGTGGTGAGTAGATTTGATAGTTTAGTAGTTGTATCCGTTGGAACGAAGAGCATTAAGGGTAGTGGGGTGCCGTCGTTCGCCGTCGAAGCCTTGTGAGTACCACTACTTCCTTGAATATCGATGTTCAACGTTAGCGAGTGTCGTTCCGAAAGTGGCAACCAAATTGCCGAATAAGGGTTTATTGTTTGAAGGAAGTTCGTCGTCGTTGACCTGAGTCGCCGTGGAACGAGAGGGCATGCGCAGAGCGCATACAGCCCTCACAGCGGATCCGCCTCTTCCGGTTCAACATACGCGATACGCTCTCCTGGGATGCGCTCCGCAGCAGGAACGATGGCAGTTTCCGACTGGTGGGATGGAACGGCCAATGTTTGAATGGCCTGGCTGACCGCATGGTGAGGTACCACTGCAAAAGATGTTCTCAGTAAATGGGTGTTCATCCAAAAGATGAGGGACGAACTGTGCTTGGGCCCAAGCTGACCTAGATCTAGATCAAAGCTTTTGACACGGCATATTCTAGTGCGCGTGTCCTCAGGGAGATCCTCACGATTTGCTTCGCCGAGGAACCCTAAGTAAAGCTGAGGCCGGTGGAAAACGTATGGGCCTGTTTCCTGCCAGGTGGAAGTAAAATAATTCACCCAGAGACCGTGCATATATGGGCGCTGGGTAATTAGAGGGCCTGGGGGATACTCGAGAACAGTCTCTGCCTCCCGGTAAATTCTTAGAAGATCCACTACAACGAGTGAATGAATGAACCGATCATAAAAGGCTGCATCGGAAAGAAACGTACAGAAATAACTGCAACGCGGTGGATTGAAGTGGCAATAAGCATAGCTTTGCTCGTCGCGCGATGCATCAATTGTGATGGTGAACTCGGCCGCGTATGGGATAGTATTGAATAGTTTTGAGCAGAAGCACGGAAAGTGCAAGTGCTGAGTTTGGAGATACTGAACAAGTTCGCGAGGCGTCATTTTGCTACCATTAACGGTGGGCCTATGTCAAAGAGTGAAAACCAGATTCTTGCTGGAGAATGGAACGTACCAAGCCACGCGAAACAGTGCCTGTATAGAAACACTATAAACCAATAGTTCGTTGCTGGTCTTCAGCTGCTCTGAGAGCTGTGCGTCAAATTTACAGACAGCAGTGGCCATGGGTAGAAAAGGGCGTTGGCTTTGATTTCGTTGAGGCAAGGCAGGTTTTAAGGAATTGACGGAATTGACGGAAGAAGCGTAAGCCTTCTGAGCGGCAGAATATGCGCCACAAATTAATTTGTTTCAAAAGGCGGAACATACTACTTCCAAAAAATTATCAGCTAGCGAGCGTACAGGAAATACATGAGAACAATTTAGACCGCCAATGTTCCCCCAATCTCTCCTGGGTCAAGACATTGTCCAGTTTCGTCACAGTGGGCTTGGTGTGCTTTGAAACTCCGGCGCAAATGACACGTCTTGCATTTAACGCCACTGGTGGAGAGAAGTATCCAAACATCCATAGGAACACCAATGCGTGAATTCCACTCCGTGAACGCTACTCCTGAAGGCGTTTCTAGAAAATCTTCCAAGACCGGAATCTTGTAGCCGTTCGGGTATGTCCTAACAGAGAAGTACGGTGGAGTGATTTCCTTGATTGGGACTGGATTGTGTTGAGCACGTATCCACTATGAGGGAATAACATGGCGAACCTTTTTCTAATGGAGGAGCCATGGAGCATCTACCATCAACCACATGGGAGTTGTAACCGTCGACACTGAAGACGCATTGGCAACACTTGCACGCAGTGCGATAATTGACAATGGCTTGCCATGTTTCGGGTGGGATTCCGATACACGAATGGAATTCCCTGATAGCTCGGCCCAGATGAGTGTCAATATGTTCAAGGTTAGAAAAAGCCCTTGTGAGGCAAGTAGGATGAGCTTTGTGGTCATAAATCTCCATCAAAACATGGACGGGTACTTCTGCCACAGGATGGCGCTCTGGGTTATCTGGGCTAATATGAGAAAAGAACAAAGCTAAGACAAATGAACACACCGGTATAATAACCGCGGTCAGCGAACTGCTGTGTATCATCCATTAGAAGTAAATCTGGATGGCGTCAACAGGGGAATACGAAAAGAGCGTGAGTACTTACCCACGGTTTTTCGTGCATCACTAACCCGCCCGTTGAAGAAAGGTTTAAGAGGCCCAAGCAGAGCAGGTGGAAGGTCGGAAGGCCTGGGTATTCTCGGATTCCCATGGAGAAGGTATTCTTCCACTTCACGCGTGTCCGCGGTTGAAGTTGAAGATGTGCTCAATGATGATGACTGGGATGAGCCGGCAGACAACTCAGGTTCTTCCTCCTCGAAGGCGACAAGCTGCTCTGGAAGAATAAAGAAAGATTAATTCCGAATAATGAGGTGTTTGTACGACTTACCGAAAACCTCTCTTTCTTCTGGAGTTGTAATATACTCTGACTGGTATTCCGGAATATCAGGTATGAACACTAGAGAACGGTGTTCAGCAACGTGTCAAAGATGAGGAAGGTAATGAAAGAGACCGTAGTATTGGCAAGGGTGCGAATCTGCCCTAAAGAAATTTGCGCGTTGGCCTGTATTGTCGAAGGTTTTATTCAGATGGAGTTTCATGTCGGACAAGCGGGCGTCCTGGTAGAGGTGGGGGCAGCGCGGGGGCTGAAGATTTTTTATCTTGTAGTACCCAGATGCAGCAATGCGCACAAGCTTCTTCTGACGTTTCAGAACGCGCATAGGCCTGTGCAAAAATTAATGAAGAGACTTGAATGAAGAGGGAGAGATACGCACATTGTCCAAGGTACCCAGTCATTGGACAATGCGCACCAAGTGGCTGGAATTTCGATGCTGTTCCATTGAACTAGTGATTGCAAGGCGGCCTGGTAGTGAGGTGTCTTGGGTGTCGCGCGGCGGAGGAGGGGAGTAAATCGTGGGCTGTAAGGGAGATGAGGAGAACGATCAGCAGGCATTCTGGGGGGGATGTGCGTCTTGGAGACATTGTTGCCCAGATTAAATACTTTGTTTCTTCGTAGCCTTGACCTTGGACGTCTCATGAAAAATCAACACAAGCCCACCACATACGTTCGAAAACAGCCAAATGAAATGCGCCGCAATGGCATCTCATTCCGAAATTGCTTCCAGCAGAAGAAGGGCAAGGACTTAAATTAACGAGGGAGACTGTTTCAAGTGTGACCGAATTCACCGCGACCATTCGGCCGCCCGAATCCGACGTGCTTGCTCTAGACACACAGGGACACACAACGGGCCAAGGCCCGAGGGCCCCGACTCTTCCCGCGTCTTCCCTCCGTTATCTTGACGCGTTGGACAGCTGCCACGTCCGTCGCTGTCCAACTCAGTGGGACTAATCAACCCCCTTCTCTGGTTCGAGTCCGTAAACGGACAGCGGGAGCAACACCCGTCAACAGACTCTTCTCTTTCCCCCACTTTGTCGCTCACCAGCTGGCTTGCCACTATCGATCCATGGGCTCTTCTATGCCTTCTTCCCCTCCCCAGTTGTCTCTATCCATACCCCCGCACCTCTGTGTCTTCAGATAGCCTGGTTGTAGGTATTTCCCGTCTCCATTTCCCACACCGCTCGCTCACTGCTACGTGTTGCACAGGATTCGACCTAGCGTTCCCGACGATTAGCATGGACCTGAATTTCCCCGTTGCAATCGTTCGATCCCGCGCCAGGAAGTAAGAAACTACCCTTGGCTACGGACCACGTTGGTTGGCACAAGAGGTGTGTCTACTTCCCTTCATTTGTATCTCTGCTGAACTCCTCTTGGGAGCACATAGCGCTCTGCGGGACACCATCGATTTGATCGACACCGCGTCCGTGGCCCCGTCCCCACCCGCGCGACCGAGGTCGCCCATATCATCCTCATTGCTCGAGTCCGATTGTACGAGTTTCCTATCGACGTGGCTCGCATACCTAATCGGCGACGGTGCGCGCCCTCTTTCCTCTCATGTCCCCACCGCTGAACTCTTCGTCGAACCATCGCCAAAGTCGTCCGTACCGATCGAGGTCGAGCACGTCGTTGTCGGGGTCCCTGGCGGGTTCGTACCCGGTGAAGATGGGCGGCGAGAGCATGACAGTGTCCATCTGCACTCGAAGCCGTCCCGCGCGCTTCCGGGATCCCTCCTTGCTCCCGTCTTCCAACGGACGCCGTGTGTTAGTCCATCAGCTGCCGATCGTCGCTGTAAACCGGCACCCAGTGCCCTTTTCTTCAGTGAACACCCCCTCGTTCATTCTCTGCCCTGGACACTCACACTCACCGCGCAGGTATCTTCGCAATCTTCGCAATTTCCGGGTTGCGACCGATGGCCGCGCTCCACCACCAACGCTTCAGCATCTTAACACTCCAGCTACCGCTTCTACATGCCCCGATTACCTCCACCAGCTACCTGCTCAGCAGCCCGCGCGGATGCGGCAGCTGGTTTAAGCGGCATTGTGGGTGAGGGGAATCACGTAAGCCGAGCGCAACTCGTTTTCCGTGCCTCGTGGTGTTTTTATTTGCTGCTAATTTGTTGTTCTACAGTCGCGTAATGGACGACCTCTCCGATACGACCTTTCGATTCACTCCGTAGTCCCGATAACGGGCTCTCGCCTGAGCTGCCGAACGTCAGTGTCAGTGCGCACCTTTTTTTTTTGATTCTTACAGCGTTTCGAAAATCTCCCTAGATGTTACCGTGGACATCATGTTTGCTTGTTAGGTATGTTTTCTTTTGGCTCTACTCCACCTAAATTGGTCTCATTATTCTCAGGGATCTGATGCCTGTTGCGTCGTATCCTGGACAACGATGAGGAGGCCTATGAGGATGGGATGGTGCCGCAATAGATATTCATTAAGTATTACTACTTGTTTGTACCTACCTACGTGTGCAATGCAATGGTTTCGAGCAAATTATCATGCAACGGACCTGCCCTAATACCATGCAAAGGTCTAGGAATGCAAGGTAAATTTACTATTATTCCCCCTAAATTATTAGTGAGGTCCAGAAACAGCTAATGGTCCAAATTAAACTTATCTGGCCGAATTAGCCCAGCTTTCGGGGGAATCTGGCGGAATAAGCAAAGGAGGTGTTTCCTGATGGACGCGGTGGCACCGTGGCAGACCTCCTTGATATTCTGGTGATTAGCTCTCTTGTGCGCGAATACGTGCCATGACAGGAAAGTACGTACCTGTAGCAAGCAGCGTTTGAAGATGATAGCCAACTCAGTGGAATTTTTTTAAACACGTCTCAAGACACGTCTGGTCACAGTCGAGCTCAGTGTCATCGGGATTTGCCGAATCATTGCTTTGTCGTTCAACGTCCACCGTCGAGCTGCGCTGACGCCTCATATAGCTCGATGCAGCCATTTCAAAGCAAAAATCGTCCATAGCACGGCTAGAGATGGATAGCATGAGGCAGACCGTAGGACGGCAGCTACGCGATACCGTTACTTTTTCCGGTGTTGACGTTGCCAGTCGAACCAAGTTCATCACAAGGGAGATCTTTTCCTATGCCTTCCAGAATTTCCGGGGCCAAGGAAGTATGGCAGGGCTCTTGCAGAAAGATTCAGATCCGAGGCTCGCACAGTCGTCCTAGGTGTTTGCCGTGCCTGAACTATGGAGAGACGTAGACTTTGGGCGGCACTAGAATTTGGATACCACTGACCAGGAATTTAGTACCTGGGATCCTATTCTCACACCGGAGGTGGCTCAAACTTGTATAGAGCGGTGGCTGGATCGCGCGGCGCTCTGCCCTCTATCCATTCAGTTCCAATCTGATGCACCAGGGAGCGACGGTCGCGCTCTAAGTATCTCGCAGCTGCGTGCGCGATTTCATCCGCCGATACGCTCCCAGAATTGTATACCTGGAGCTCAACTTCGGCCATCGCGACATAGCTCAGTTTTCACTGGATTCGACATCATTCCCTCTCCTCGATGATATCGATATATGGTCTCCCCCTTCGTCGGATCCTGTCCCTGTCTTCAGCAATGCACCACAGCTTCACGATCTCACTTTGTTTCGCCAAGCGTCCTCGTGGACATTCCCTTCGCTGCAATGGCCAAAATTCGAAGGCAAGATATCCCACAATTTGGAGCTTTTCACCCTGCTGCTTCACAGCTAAGATTGAACGAAGACATGGCAGCTACCCATCATCGCCACCCTTTTCTGGTTTAAATGTTGCCTTGCTGATTTTTATTATTTAAATTCGTGTTATTGAAGCGCTCAAGATGGGTATGGGCCCATTGGGCCATCTACTTATAGCCTGCTGGAGCATCCAAGTCATATATTCTACCAAGGTACGTTTGACATTTCAATTACATTATAATATAAACAACTAGGAGGTATGAGTCCCCACGAAATTGAACTGCGACGGCCAAACTTACTGGATCTTGTTCCATTCCTTTTTTCTTCTGGAGCAAATCAGCAGCCTCTGACCGCCAGTCGTGCTCTAGGATTGCACCTAGCCTGTGCTCGACCGACTCCATCTTCATACGATCAAGTACGAGACTGTCTTTGGGTCAGATTTGCGAACGGAACTTGTGGTTCTTGGTCACCTTTCTATGGGATGCGCTTGTGCATCACGGATCGCTTGCAAAAAACCCTCGCGATCGTCCTTGAATACGTTGTAGACGTAGGGCGGAGAAAGGTGCTTTAGCATATCATGCTGTGTGTGCCACTTGCTGCGCTTGTCCGGGTTTTTGGCATCCCACTATACAAGTCAGGAGTGAGCATATATGCGACTCACTACAATATTGTTTTACCTGTCTTATTGGGTTAATGAATGGAACTCCTAGGCACAGGGCATCATATGGCGTCGGCGATCTAAACAAACTCGAGGTCCTGAGGCTGATAAGACACAAAAAAAAAATCGAACGTGACAGGATCGCCCATCCCGATGAGAACCACCGATTTTGATAAAACGCCATAAAAGTCATCCTGCTTCAGTGGGCCTAGATTCTTGATGCTGGCAGCCAAAAGAAGTGGGGAGTCATTCTCCCTGGCTCCGATTAGGAAGGATAGTCCCGTCGAGTTGCTAGCAAGATCGAAGAACTCCGGCGGCCAGGCTCGTCCGTCGGGTCTGAAAAATTGCAAAAACTTCGCGAGGATGTACGCTTGCGGGTTCCGCTCCGAGTGCGGAATAAAACGATGCATGCGACATTGTGCTTCGATGCTGTAGCCGAGGAACGTATTCGGCGCGCGCCCAAACGGTTGATACTAGGGGAGGTCACTGTTGATTGAGTACCGAAGGGCAAACTCAGAGATTACGCACGGGCTCAGGACTCAGCGTCCATTTTTCTCCTAGTGGGTTTCGGGCATCTATCCAAAAGTGGAACGTGAAGATTTTCCACACAGGGATCCCAGTGGGGTTTTCGTCCGTCCGCCGACAGCTGCCATGAGAGAACCAGCAATCATCGGTCTGTCCAGCGTCCATAATCACCATCTTGACTAGGTTGTCGAAAATATGGTAGAGCTGAACGGCGCGTTCCAGATTGGGCGCAAATAGGACGCTATATCCCATGTTATCCAATGCGCGGCGCTTAAGTCATAGTGTGAACATCGGTCCTAGGATAATAACTTAGGGCTCGCGTACCGTAGAGAACGCCGAAATGGCTTCTCCGCCAATATGGCCGCCTTCCATGGCTCCAATGAAGTCAGCGGCCACAATTATAACCACTAGTTTTTTTTTTGGGTGTCAGTAACATCATATACAATACAATAGTCGAGAGGCCCAAGCACGCGCCTTTGGTTTGATTTTGCCCACAGCTTGATTGTTGGCCGATACACTTGAATAAGGCAATCGTATTCTTCTGATTTTCGGTTATCCATGTACGGATTTGCGTCGGGTACAAGGTCGGTGATATGATATTTGCAGGTGCTAGGTTGTCTAAAGGCTCTGAAAGTGAAGTATAATCGATAGTTCGAGACGAGAGCGACTTCATGGGGTCGGTGTAGACGATAGTTGTGGCGACGACCACACATATGCATATGCCAATGCAGCGTCGCAGATAGAGGGCCCTGATCATACTCTATCAACCCCCCAAAAAACAGGTCGAGAGTGGAAGTCACCGTGAGCGTGGATCGAACATGGTGTGGGTTTGAAAGGAACGTGAAAGGATCAGGAAAGAGTCTCAATCGTTCTTACGGTTGCCTCAGACCTTTTGAATGATCCACACTACCAAAAAAGGGTGTAATTAGCTTCCGCGGTCACTTACATACAAAGACAAGATAACGCATCTTGAAGGAGCCGCACTATATTGCATCTCCCAGATATTTCGTCCGTCTCGAGTACTTTTGCAAGGGCGATGAGCAACCTCCTCACCGGAGATCAAGACAAGCAGCCGGATCAAGCCGCTACGATAATCAAGCCCCAACAACCCATCGCGTCCCGTTTTGGAAAATAGCCTCCGCGTTCCTTGCCGCTGATTTGAGGTTGGCGACTGTCAAGTCCCGGTGAGGTTACATTCTGCGTCTTGATCGCCCGAGTGTATCTATCCAAACGTTAGACAACATTGACAAGAACGCGTCGATCTGGAGTCCTCCCCGGCCCGATTCCGCGTATAAGACTATTCAGGATCCCTAACATAGCAGCTCGCTGGCGCCGGGTTTCAACATTAGAGGTACTGAGCGGATATCCCTCGTAGGCAAACTTGATCGGGTTGCGCCTCGATGGATGTTGCGGAACCTCTTTATATATGTGCGAGAGTAAGGAGACTCGCTAAATGCATCAATACACAAGATGGGTTCAAATCAGTGCCAAAAATACAAAATGCTTCAGATGTGTTCACGGTTCATCGTCCATCGCGTCTTCTAGCTCTTCCACGCTCACCACGACCTTGCCGCCGTCTATTGGCACGTCCGCAGGTGCATCCTTTGGCTTGCTGTTGTCCTCGAACTTACGCTTCGGAATAACGGCATGGAACGCGGCCTCCCAGTCGCGCGTCTCGACCCAGTGGACTAGGATCTCAAACGCCTGATTCACGGTGAGAACCTTGCGCGTACGTAGTTCCGAGAGGTATGTTCCGATTGGCAAGCGCGCCGTGCGGATCCCCGACGCCACGGCCTTGTTCAGGCACTCGTTCTGCGTCTTTTCAGTAGATTATTGAGAGTGTTGGGTTTGATGGAGCACCTTGAGACGGTTGTGGTCGCAGATACCGCCGATGACATATGTCTCGTCGGGCTTGAGCTCTGTGAGTTCATCCTCCGAGTCGGCGGTGAGGTAGACGACGGTCGGCTTAACGGCGGGGTCGTCTGCCCATAGACGCTCGTAACCCTCGGTCCACCATTCGGCGTTGATCCATCGCTTATACCCCGCGTCACTCATGCTCTCTAGCCGCGCCAGTGTCTGGCCGTTGAGTGAGGTGAAAATAAGGGAGAAATGTTGCCCTGCATTGCGGTTCGCGCTATATGTGTACGCCAGCTGTGAGCAAAGGGATTGCACCTCCTACAGGTGAATGAGAGATGAACCGTAGAAAAAAATCACCAATCCCCATACCTTTTCTGTCATTTTCTCGTCGAATCCAAGGTCCACGACGACTCGTCCCCCAAACGGTGGGCCCACTCGGCGCTTCTTGGCCGGCGGCTCGCCTTCCTCGTCCAGCTCTCCTGCGGCGCGTTTCTCCGCCTTGACCCTCTTTTTCTCCTTCTTGGCCAATTTCTCCTTAGCGCGCCGTTCTAGTTTTTGCGCCGCGAACTTCTCGCGTCTTGCCGCTTTTTTGAGGGAGCTCTTTGAGGGGGGCGCAAGTTGGTTGTCCACCGCTGCGGGGGGCTCTGATGCAACGCCGACAGACTCGATATCGTCCATTCCGCAGACCCAAGGTTATGGAAAGAGGCAAGATCGCTACCCGAAATGATGCATCATGCCACCAATCCGTCTGCTCTCTTTTGCTACTGTTCTTCTCGTCGCCATTGCTGCAGTATACCTATACCCAGGAAACTCTACGATGGCTGCAATCACGCCGCTCAAGTTCATCACAGTCCCCGCGCTCGCCAAGCACACGGCGACCGTGATATTCGTGCACGTAAGTCGCACAACGCCGGAGTCGTCGATTCGGCAGTGTAACGTTTCGAAAGGGCCTTGGAGATTCGGGAAGCGGATGGTAAGATGATTCAATTGGTGCGACCGACTACGCCGAGCTATACTCCAGGAAACCCGTCGCAGACATGTTCAAAAGCGACTTGCCCCATGTAAAATGGGTGTTGCCTCACAGGCGCGGATTTTTCGACTGCGAGGCACTGGTGTGATATTCACTCGAACGCAGTCCCTCGATGCCCGTCACGGCCAATGGAGGGATGGTCATGCCGTCGTGGCAAGTACGCGTTTGCAGAATACTCTACAGAGGGTTGACTCCCGTTGGCAGGTTTGATATCTTTTCATTCGGGTTCGACACGCACGAGGACCAAACCGGGATGCTCAAGACTGTCCACTCGCTCAACCAGCTCATTACGGCCGAAGTAGACGCCGGTGTCCCCGCGAGCCGCATTGTCCTCGGCGGCTTCTCCCAGGGCGGGGCGATGTCTCTGCTGACCGGCCTCACGACGGAACGCAAGCTTGCGGGTCTCGCGGTCCTGAGCGGATGGCTGCCCCTGCGGGAGACCGTTAAATCCGTGAGTTGTCTTTCTTTGAATCTCGTCGTCGCGCCTCAGCCTCCATGTAGATGGCGTCTGACCATGTCGCGTCCATCCCGATCTTCTGGGGCCAGGGCACCGCCGACCCGCTGGTCAAGTACCAAATCGCGCGCGGTTCGGCGGACCTTGTGATGAAGAACCTCGGGGTCCCGGAGGCGCCTGCCACAGGCGAGCTCAAGGGGCTCTCGTTCAATGCCTACGAGGGTGTCGCCCACTCGACGAATCAGAAGGAACTCGACGACCTGAAAGCCTGGTTGAAGAAGGCGCTCCCCGCATCGGGGTAAAACCATCAATGGTTAATGTACTTGTACGTGTCTCAATAGACTTGATTTGAAAAGCTAGTTGTTCCGTGGCGAACGAACAAGCTATATACGGAAAGTCGGGCAACCGATAAGACACTGCCGCCATTGAACAGGTTGAGATCGAATTTTTTCGACACAGCAACTCGCCCAATTCATCGACAGGCGACTTCGCTTCTGGTACCTCGCAAGCATCGCCCTTTCTGTCTTCCAATCCCAGTACATGTCAAGTCAAGTTCGCGCTAGTTGTTTTCTCAATTACACGTCACGGTCGTGATCCAAAACCCGAGGATCCAGAAATTACGATTACATGTTGCGGGACTCTGCTGCTCTCAACTTTCAGTGACTTTTGGTGGGTTTCCAGGCTGCGATCCAAGTCTTCATCGACGCAAGACCGTGGGCTTGAACGGCGGCAACGCTCGGGTTAGCCTGGCCTTCCTGGGTCACTGTTAACAGAAACATGAGCATGGATCGGCATGGAAAGGAAGAAAAGGGGAGGCCCACGGAGATCGGCGCAGTGGTAGCCCTCTCCTACACCAATCGGGTGAGATGGCGTGCTCTGAAGTAAGACACCGGGTGCTGAAACGGTCGAATATCTCCAGGGGTCACCTGTTGACAGTCAGAAACTGAAAGGAAGCCAGGCGGAACACGAACGTTCTCCGTTCCCAAAGAATATGTTAGAGATCGAGACGTTCCACCCTTTGTATAGACTGTTCGTTTGGGCTGTCTGAACGTTGGGTGGGGTGGGGAACGCCTCCGGGAACATTTGCTGGCATTGACGCTGGAGGCATCGGTCAGCGATTGCACCGACCGTAGCGCAGAAGAACATACGAGATCGTAGGCGGGTTGAATCAATCGGGAAACCAGGGCCGGAGCACCTGGCGGGGGGGATTCCTTCAGGACATATTAGCGTCGTAGCGAGGCTGCAAGCAATCACATTTCGTACCTGGAGAAAACCCACTTCGGTGCAGCTATGTATCTGCAAGGTTAGCGACAGAACACATCTCGAAACCTTTGAATTACGACTGACACAATCCAGAACCCTGTCTGCAGTAGAAGAGGTTTTCACGGGCTAAATAACAGAGAATACACACATGATCTATTCGAGTTGTTGATGGTGATATTGGTCCAGTACGACTGAGACGTGTCATAGGTCCCCAAACAATCCCTGGCAGCTCGTCAGTGAGTAAGAAAAATCACACAACGGGTACTGACTCCGCATTATCGTCTCCGCAGACTGAAGATCGTTAAGAGCCGAACAGCGCCAGAATAAATGCACCCACCCAAGGCAAGATAAGTTGTGGTCCAGTACGAAGACCAAGCTACGAGAGCGTGGTCAAGGCCCCAACCGGTTGCCGGGGCGTTAACACCATCTTTGACTTCGAGAGCATCACAGAACTGGAAGAATACCCCGCTTGCTCCATCGGCAAGAGACAAGCTCTGCCAATCCCAAAGGTTCTCTCGAAGGGAGCCTGCGACGTCATCCAAGTGAGTTACATCACCCATTCCGAAGGACTTCTTGATCGACTGGATCGCTGCCTCGTTCGACCCGGTGAATACCTGTGCGTTCTTTCAATGCCGCGATACAACGAGTGTCATTCAGTGTGTACCTGGTCAACGTGCGCTATGACGGCCTCGATATCCGCGGAGCAATTCGCCGCCATGAATAGACGCTCCGGTTCGAAGTATTGCCAGAAGTCCAAGATGGCCTCTACAACAGCGCTGGAGGCATATCCTGCGGCGAAGAGCCCAGGCTTGTTCACCATGGTCCAGCTCGTGAGGGCACCTAGAAACATATTCCAAATACGGTAGAAGTGGAATTGAAAAATCCCCACCTGAGTAACTCCCGCCCACCAATATCCAAGGTGTCGTCGCTGGCTTGAATTTGTTTCCGTTGGGCATGGGTAGATCGACGTTCTGGGTAAAGTACTCCAAGTCATCGATAGCCTAGAGGATGTTGTTAGTGGCCGAGGAATTCCAGAATTTATGAAATCACCTGTTGGATTGTGTGAAGTCGAAGGCTATTGACGCTGAGGTCCGGCAAAGGATTGCTTGTTGGCTATTCAGCAGCGAGAAAAGCAATCTAGGGCATGATACACATACATACCTGAATCCGTAAAACCTATGTTCCAAGACAACAGCCGCGCCGTTTTCCTGTTGCGCGATTTGGCCGTTGATGGTTTTATTGGTGAGGTATCCGAAGTAGCCTGAGAGAGCGGTGTGAATCAAAGTTTTTCACTGAAAGTTAAACTTACCAGCGGCGTTGATTTCACCCGGAGTAAATAAAATGATCGGACCGCCTGCAAGTTGAGTGGTGAGTCCGAGTGATCGAGTTGCCCCCACCATTCACATACCTGCCTCGTAAAACTCATAGGTAAACCAAAATCTTTGAGTGAAGGTTCCCCGGGACGGCTATGGAAAGCGTGAAAAAAAAAAGTTGCATCGAATGCGATAGACTTACGTTATTATGATCGATGAGCTGCTGGAAAGTGTATGTCGTGTTGTACGGAGGTAATACAGTGCCATTTTTGCTGGTTACGGGTCCCATTTGCTCGATAGAGACAATGGGAACGCTCGGCTTCGGTCTGAAGTTGGCATGTCGGCGACCACTGGAGAGTGCGCTGACTAGGGAAAACCAGGTTGCCACAAGAGAGAGCTTGAGAAGCATTTTTCTTCTGAGCAGTATTCAGAGCCATATCGTTCGTATTCTTATACTCGGATTCGCCGAACGGATCAGCAAGCGGCATGAAGTTTTCCATTGGACCACCGCATCCGATAGCAAGACGTGTGAAGAGAGGCGGAAGAAGATCGAATTGTTACGACACTTAACATGCAAGGACACCAAAAAGGTTACCTGGCCCTGCGAGCATGATGTAGAAACTAAAATGGTTTGCTCCATCGAACAGATAGAGAGCAAAAGGAAGACGGATCCACATGTTGAAGATGCCGAAGAGACAGCGCTATTGGCATCAGGTGGTCGGCGACGCGATAACGCCGGGGCGCGCTGCCCGGGTGGTCCATGAGCGGGTGAAACTGGAAACAGCGCCGACAAGAAAATATGGTCATGTTGGCTCTGGCCAAAGCTGAATCAAGCTCTCAACTTGAAAAAAATGTGGTATCGGCTCCGCGCGCGGCCCGGGCCGGGTCGGTTCGACCGTGACACGGCCACCGCTTGGCAGCGCCTTCAAGAGGTGGGCGGATCAAAGATTTCTGATACCATGCCCTTTTCGGCGTTCGGACCGGACTTCCATATTTTCACTTTTACTCGCGCACCAGAGCTCTGACGAGCATGAAAACTACATAAACCCCCCCATTTCCGCACATTCGCCACTTGCCTATCGAATTTTTTCGGTGAGAAACGGCTTGTTGCGGGCGCAGAAGCCAAATTGATGTACCTGCCTTTTTTTGGATTGTCTTCTGATGCGAGCTCTCTAGCGCATGCAGAAGTGATTGTGGAGACCCGGAAACATCCTCTACCCCCCTAAAAGGGCCCATTGGCTACCTGCTGCTATTTTCCACAAATTTTTACGATCAGAGATTCCTGAGATAGAGGCCAAATGGTGAATTTACCACATGCCCAGCAACGACCACTGGGGAGAAAAAATTAATTTCTTCAAAAACGAGATTTTGAGTCCAAAAAACTCCAAATGAGGCATGATATCATTTATTTTTCTTCCGCCCACCTCTTGAGCGCCTTCCACACTTTCTCTTCTGACACCGTGCATTCTGGCGCCACCACATGAAGCGCTTAGCGTTGTTCGGACATGTACAACGAACTATCGACGTCAGTCAACTTCACCTACTCAAGCAACACATGGCCTTGCTCCGCCAGGAACTCGAGGGTATTGGGGTGACAAAAGGCGAGCTCGACATAATCAGACAGAATATTAGTGGACATCAAGAAGCGTACCTGGCAGCTTTTCTTGTCCGACCAAGAGGAAACTGGAGCTTTTGGGCGTAAGGGGACAGATGTTGGCTCTCAACTCGCAAGAGATCTCCTTGTTCTCAAAAGCAAACGTCCTTGTGTTCCCGAAGAAATTACTTCCCTCAGGCTTTCGGCCCGATTGGGTGAACTATACATCGCCGTAAATATGGATGTGAGTCGTCTCATTTTCCAAAACTCTCCTCATCTTGGCAGTTCCCCGCCGGATCGAGGAGGCTCGTCGAAACCGTCTTGCGCTGCCTAAATAGCTGAGGGGAGGAGTACTGACACCTCCGTTGCGATTCTACCGAAAATGCGGTTGACAGATGAAGAGGATGTCGCCATCACCGACCCGAAAACCAAATATCAAGCGTGGTTGCAAGCGTGGTGGACCGGAAATATTGATTACGGTGTTTTGTTTTCAATACCCAAACCAAGACGACAAAAAAAAACATGAATGCGTTGTTTTATTTGAGTTTGTTGAACAAAACGTAGTTCATTTCCTCGGGGTCGACGCGGCTCGTGATGGAGTTTTACATCTACATAGCCAAGGAGCATACTTTCCTTGTTTTGCCGGACGACACTGTTGATCTTTCACACCACATGCCCGAAGCGATTGGACGAGCAATGGTTCTGGGCGAGCTCGCAGGGTTGGCCATTTTACATCCTTACCCGTTTACTTAATTCTTTTTTTCTAGTCAAAACTTTGGCTGTCCAATAAGCACTCCCGGATTTTCGCGGTTCTAGTGAAAGACGGTACATACTGGGCATCCCACATATCATCAATCGCCGCCCAGATACCTGGATAAGAATCAAGTGAGTCAAGTCCAGAATGGGACCGCTTCGTCCCTAGCATCAATCCAACAATTGTGGAATTGGTGTTGAGGTGGGTGGGTTTTGTGGTTCCCGATTCCGTCAGGCCCAGAGATCTTGTAACTTTCCCCCTCCTTCCTCGGGGAACACTGAGCCGTAGTTTTTGGAACTATCTAGGTCGATATGCAGTGCGAGTTTTGTACATTTGATATTTTCGACAGTTACACAATCGCGCGGAGGAAAGATGCCCCCTGTTTTGTGTGGAATCCGACGTGGGGCAAGCCAGAAGTATATTTTCCTGTTGATGCATTTCTTTGAGCTAGTTCATAAACAGAATAGTTCGTGCTTATGGGTACCGGGAATGTCGCCAAGTGGGTTATGTATATGGTAGACTTTTGGTAAGCCACAGGCCGATTATTGGTCCCCATCGGGGCTCGTTACCAATCTTCGGTGGGTGAAAGCCTAGCATGGCTCATCGAGAATGCATCTTGATTGTCTTTCACGGGACTTGTATTCAGCTTATTGATTGAAATTTATGTAACTTAACTTGAACTTACTTACATAGAACCGGAATCAAGCTACGAGGTCGTAGGCCTTAGGATCCGAATCTGCAAATATTTTCCAAATAATTTCAAAGGCCCCGAGCCGTTTGGATCGCTGAGTTCTATCAAAAAATTCCGTTTGTCGCCGCTCGCCGAGCCATCTCGAAGTGGTCACCTTTGATGTTACGTAAGTACTTAAACTGGGATAACTCCTCCGTCAACCCAAATGCGGTAATTCTCAGGATTGTGACCCAGCGGCCTTGGGCATCGCTGGAATGATATCCACCATGGATATGTGTTCTGAGAGGATATCGATGCACGAATCGCTGGAGATACTCAGCCAACATGTACTTGATTGTCGGGTACCCGACGCCGGAGCGGCCGAAAGCCAATCTACGTGTGTCCTCATTTCAGGTGAAACTCTGCATGAGATCTAACACTGGCCTGAGATTCTGCGACAATAATTTGAGCCGAATTCATGGTTCGCTAACCGCGTAAGGCTCTTGGCAAACAAGGACACACCCCGGCATAGCTTAATTTCTTACCACTCTCATGAACGGTTTTGGCGGCGGGGTGCGCCGATTCCTGGCGTCTGCGACCGGGACTACCTCGCCTCCACCATCGGAACCACAACCTCTCAAGCCAGGTGCACCAACGTGGCCTCCACAAGCACCCGCAGCTTCCCCGACATCAACAACAACTTCACCCTTGTTTCTCAGGAAGGACAAGCAAGAAGAGCCAGAGGCTCCCAGATCTCCCGCTCGTGTGCAGAGACCACTGTTAAGTGGATCCCCGAGAACCGTTGCAAACGGGTTGCCTCAGACTCCATCTCCGACGAAGCAGCTTCCGTCGCCACTTTCCCGCGTGGCCCCACCACCCACGAGGCTCTCGACATCAAGGACTGCCACACAACCCCCTCTCAACACGCGTGATGAGCTGCTCATTAGCCTCTTGGCGAGCGAGGCAGTCGTCGACAGCCGCGATTTTGAGATCCTGAGCTCAGAGGAAGTCGATGATCTCAAGAAGGTGCGTGTTGCCTTAGTTCGATACAACTCTCGGATTTTACTTATCTGAACCATATTTCTGCAGGAACAACAAGTCCTCATGTCTCGTCAAGGCGCCATGACGAAAAAACTCACTCTCGAGACCAAGATCAGGGATGCAGCCCTTTCGCTCAGTCGCGTCAATGCAGCCCATAAGAAGGTCTCCAAGCAGTCGGAGGAGCAGCTTGAAGCCGCGAACAAGCGTGTGGAAGCTGCCGAGCGCGAGCTGCAACGTGTGTCGGACCGCGCCAATGACATTCACAAGCGTCTCCTTGAGCACCGGGCTGGCGTCCTCAGTTTCTCCGTACGCAGTATGGAGCGCAAGATGGCCCCGCCCGATGGCAACACGGACTCGGGTTACAACACCCCCTCCGGCACGCAGCGCAGTCCGACAGGCTCCTCTGTGAGTGGCAACGCTTCGCAGGCGGCTGCCGTGCGCTTTGACGGCGCGCACTTCTTTGCGGGTCACGCGGACACCGTCGTCCCCACGGGCAAGGGCACGCCACCCCCGGCCTTGGCTGCGATCGAGGAGAAGCTCGCGCGCGCGACTGAAGCCCTCGCAGCGTCGAGCGCGAAGCAAGCGGAGCTGGCCCGGGAGCTGGCGGCCGCGCGCGCGGAGAAGGGCGCGGTCGAGGCCGCGCGTGATGAGGAACTGCGCAGCGCGCAGGACACGATCGCAGCCCTCGAGCAAGAGCTACCGCGGCTTGAGGGGATGGGCGAGGAGATGCAGACCCTGGCGCGCGAGAAGGCCGCGTGGGCGCAGGAACGCGCTGCGCTGATGCGGGAGCGGGAGGCTGAACGTGCAGCATGGGATCGCGACAAAGCGGCCGCAGAAGATGAGCGGCTCGAGGATCTCGCGCGACTACAGGATGAGACGGAGCGTTTACGTGGAGAGGATGCGATTGCGCTGCAGCGGGTGCAGAGCGAGCTCGAAGACAGCGTGTCGACGTTGCGTGCCCTTCTGAAGACCCATGGCATACCGATGTTCTCGCGTGACCCGACGCTACCAGCTCTAGTATCCGCGCTTGGGTCGCACATGCTTGAGATTGGCACAAAGGTCCAAATCCACGCTGCTGCGCAGGCGGATTGGGAGGTGTTGCGCCGAAAGCTGGAGGACGATGTCCGTGCAGGGCTGGACAAGCGAGAGGAACTCTTTCGCGACGTCGAACAGGCGCGACGGGAACGCGAGGAGGCACGTAAGGAAATCCGGGAAATGGAACTTCGCGTCAAGGTGCGTCCACCCTCATTGTTTCTTTCTTGTGTACTGACGTCTTCTAGACCGACAATCTACGCTCTGCGTCGCTCTCGCCACTACCCTCTCCGAAGGACTTCTCTGGTGACTCCAAGCAGCTTGCGGCGATCCTGCAACCCCTTTGGGCTATCCTGCCCTCGCCAGAGGCGCGTGCGGCCAAGTTCGGTCAACAACGATTTCGTGCCGGCTCCCAGTCTAGCTCACCCACGCAGCCAACGAGCCCGAACCCGACGTCCCTGTCGGATCTCGACGTGCGCTCGTTGAAGGCACTATACGACCCCCGCACGCCATCGTCGCCTGCCCCCACTTCGAACACCCCCTTCTCGATGGATGCGTTCGTCGCACGGGTGCAGGCGCTGATTGCGGACGACCGCGCGTTGATCGAGCGCCTGGTGCGCTTTGCACAGGCGCACGACTTGCTCAAGAAGAACGCGGAGCGCGCGCAGAAGCTGGCGCAGGAGGGCAGCGGTGCGCTTGAGACGTACCAGAAGCAGGTCCGCACGCTCGAGGAGCGGAACATGGAGCTTGCGAACAAAGTTTCCTCCCTGTACGTTATTTGGTGTAGTGCCATTTGCGCCCATGCTGATGCTGTGTTTTTGTCGGGTGCAGACAAGACGAGGTCGCGACGCTGCGGGGCACGATCGAGCGCGTCTCGGGAGAGAAGCGGGATGTGGAGGTGCGCGCGGCGGAGCAGGCTGCGACGTGCACACAGCTAACAGAGGCGAACAATGCGCTGAGCGCCAAGACGCTCGCGCTCGCGGAAGAGGCCGCCTCTGCGCCCGAGGCCGTGCGCCGGCAGCTCGAGGCGCAGCTTGCGGAGGTCCGCGGCGCACTGGACACCGCGCAGGCGGAGGTCGATGCGATGCGCATGTCGGAGCAGGGGCAACGCATGGCTCTGCTGGACGAGCTCAACACCATGCAGATGGAGAATGGCAAGCTGCGCGACCAGCTGCGCGCGATCAAGAAGTAGTTTGGTGTTCTGGTTGCATTCGGTTCCTCACTTGCATTTGTACTATATCGGTGTCCCTCGCATTTCGCATTATTTAACAGCTTTCGCTCGTTCGTCCAGCACCTAGCACATCATGTTTGTATAGTATTGTAAAATCTAATTCATTATCTCGTCATCTGCAGTGCCTGGTGTTGAACTTGAAGGCGATATGTTAATCGAGGTTGATACGTCGTAATCGTGACAATTGTCGGTGCATTCAGACTCGGATGTTCGCTGCGCCCTTCCAAAATCGATGATGCTGACTTTACCGTCCAAAATGACGGTGTTTGCAGCATGAAGGTTGTGGTGATGCCATCCAGCGTCATGTATCCTTTGCAACGCTATGATAAGGGCTTTTCTGGGACGATATCAGCAGCAGCCTACGAAAAAAGGAGAGAACTACTTGGTCGAACCGTCGAGCTCCTCAAGGCGATCATAAACATCTCCAGCCCGCTGCCCTGCGGCACGTGTGGCCAACAGTCGTTTGCCTCGGTGCTCGCCTGTTGTGATACACATATCTGCACCAAACTCCACGACATCTGTCCTTTCAGAAACCTCTCTGGTAGCGACAGCTTCGTCAACACCAAAGGGAATCTTCATGTACCACTCCCCGTTTGTCCATACCACCACGTGCTCGACAGTGCAAAATGGCCTCATGGTTCCGAGAGCCTCAACAAAGGCCAGTGTTGAGCTAGAGCAAAAATTAGGTTTCGTATCATGTGAAAAAGTGTTACCTATGGCAGCAAACGTGGACCTTGGATCCATCGAGGTCCAACTCTGCTGTCCGTGATCTTGCGAAGATCTCACCCAAGCGGGTAAAGGTATCATCCCCACTCTGCACAAGGTTGACTGCCGTCATAGCCAACATACTCAAAAGTGACGGTCGACTGCGGAGGTTGAGGCGTTGTTCGACAAAATTTTGATCCTCCATGCCCAAGATTGTCAGGGCCAGCTTCTGCCGTAGTATATGTCCTTTATGGACCTTATATGTCCTTTATGGACCTGGAGACCTGGACATAGCTCCATCACATAATCCGGATCGATGGAGTACCACTTGGACACAAACAAGACTTCATTCGCTGTGTACGCCATTAGCCAGAGGCACGGGTTTCCAAGCATCACAATCCTTGAAGGCGAGGTTCCGTCGTCCGGGATCTTGAAAGACGCCGCATATGCCTAAGCAGGAATACCATACTTATGTATCAACGATGCATTCACAACTCGTTGCACCAGTGACTCACTTGACAATAAATGCCTCGTGCTGCCGATGTCCAAAAAAAGGCCGTGCGGTATCGATGGCATTGTCAAGCTCCATGGCATGGTACAACTGGACCAGTGCCGTTGTATTTTCCATTCGGAGGAGATGAAAGATTTGTTCGAAATGCGGTTGAATGTGAAAAAAACTGATATCTGGGCGCATAGTTCCGCCTCCTTCAATTCTTGTTGACGCTTGCATTGCTGAGTGGAAGCTGGTTTTCTTTGCGGGTGATGTTGCCACAAAATGGAAGAGAGGATTCATGACAACCAGTTCCACTATGGAACGCTGGTCCGTATCGTGCTCCCCGGTCTCTTCGAAGACAAAAGGCTCGTCTTCATTTTGCTCTGTCCGGAAAAGATTGTGGATCACCTCCACCTTGGATAAACGGCGTTTGGTAGAGTTCCATTCAGGATGCGTATTCGCTGGAGTGCTTTCATGGAGGCCCCACCGGTGCTTCGCGAGCCTCTAGAGCGTCGACCCATAATGCGTCCTCCACTACGTATTTCAAAGATTTCTGTGGTGGAATTGATTGGGACACAATGCATTCGTCTGCGGTATGTGTACTTGTCGAAGCGGATCGAAAGGGAGGGAGGATGAGATCGGCCAGTCCAAGTGCCGACCAAATATCCAGGGTTCCGAGAAAATCAAGGTACTGGTCCAGAGTTCGTGAAGCAATTAGTCCGCCGGTAGCTCCACTTATATCAATTCCCCACACGTAGGCCCTCAGTCGAGCAGGGAAGGAAGCCATGATTTGCTATACTTGAACTGAGAGTTTAGGAGACCTGGAATAACGTAAGTTAAGTCTATTCTGGGGTTTGCTTGCATGTGTTGTTGACACGTGACGTCCGCGTGTTTTTCGCCTGGTTCAAACTCCGCAGCCTCAAATCGCGAGACCCAAAGGTTTCAAGGCAGAGACATCGGTGAAATGGTTCATTCAGTTGGTGCAAGAAGATATCAAGGGGAAACAAATAGAAGGCAATCACTAAGGATGTCGAAGTCTGAAGCACCAGCTGAGTAGGGGAACAAACCCACTGAAAGGGTAACACAAACAATTCGAACGCGACCTGACGCATCCAAGGAGTAGATTAAGAGTTGGTGAGTCCAAAAGGACCAGCGGACATCATCCAATCGCGTCGAAACGCGGTGGATCCTGCTCCATCTGGCCTGACGGGCAGAGGCGCGTTGATGTGGCGCCTATAAAAAAGGAGGAAGGTGCGAACCGTATGCATGGAGCGGGAAGGCGGCCGAGGTGCCCAGTAACCCGAAGGAGCGCAGCGCGATGGTGCACGACACTACGACACCGTTCGGCACTGCGAGCGCGATCCCAATGGTGCCGAGGTGCGACGATCGTAAGAACCACATACCTTGTGAAATGGGCGGAATGCAGGGGGACAGGGAGCGGGGCGTCAGTCGTCGAGTGCGGACGGTATCATGCCAGGCCACTGATGGTGGTACAGAAGAGAGGTCGAAATCGGAGAATGAAAATAATGGATGGCCGCCGATGTGCCGCTCACGTGCAGGTCAAAGTCGTGGGGCGAAAAACTGACGCTGTGACAGTAGTGACGTCCTTCGACCGACAACATTGAACATGACCTACCGAACGGGCAGCATCCTTGCGATTGCCGGGATCTCTGTTTGCGGACTCCTTGCATATGCAGTGTACTTTGACTATCGGCGACGGTCTGACCCCGAGTTCAGAAAGAAAATACGCACGTCCTTTTCAAATTTCTTCCGTGTATTTCCAAACCTTTCATCCAGGGAAAGAGAAGAAACGCGTCGATAAGTCGTTGGCGCAATCAAGAGAAGCCTTGGCGGCTGCGAATGAAGTTTCAGAGGCGGAGTTGCGCGAAGCGTTAAAGCAGATCAAAAGCGAGCCTCGCATCCCAACTCAAGAAGGAAGAGAAAGCTACTTCTTGTCACAGGTCGGAATGGGAGAGCAACTAGCTGCTAGAGGCAAGTTTTTGTTGCTTTCACGATGTCCGTGACGGCTGACCGTGTGGGTTTACAGGCGAACCATTTTATCTCCCTGCGGCTTTGTCTTTCTACCGAGCCCTTGCGGTGTATCCATCACCAGCTGAGCTCCTTGGTATCTATCAAAAGACGGTCCCCGAGCCCATCGTCAAGGTTTGCGTTGCACTTGTACCTTTCGTTTGTAAACTTAATTTCGCGGAAGATCATTTTGGCTCTGGTGAATCTTGACGTGAGTTCTTCTTCACCACAAGATTTGGGTATCGACGATGTCGGTGACGCCAGTCCGACGCGGGGCCCTCCCTCTGAGACGTCCTCGCAGGAGTGGGACAAGGTCACTGACCCGGGATCTCAAACCCCTGCCACTTCATAATCATAGACAGTGGGGCGAAAAGCGATGCCATGTAGCCACCATATACAACCATTCCCCCGTCATATATTTCTACTGGCCACGAACCGTTCTAATATATATTTTTCTCGCTTGCGCAATAGTTCACGATGAAGATCGGAGGTGCGCCTGGACCAGAACTCAGAATGACCATCGGCACTGAGATGACGGGTTTAGCGTATTACGATGTCTTCCCTCCAAAGTGGGCCAATGTCTCTATTCAGTCGCGACCCAAGAAATCAGACACATCGGGACCCGAGAAAGTATTGGTTTTGAACAAAGACATCGCAGCAGGCGAGGTCATCTACAAGGCAGGTTCCCACTCCAGTGGTTTCCGGACCCCCGCTAGACCAGGACATACCACAGGAGCACCCCATGCTTACGTCCCTGGACTATGACTTGCAGCTCGCTGGGACGCACTGCACACATTGTCTGCGGCATATCCAACCGTCCCTAGGATCTCTTGATCTGACATCGTCGGCTGGTACAAAATCTGGATTCTGCTCAAAACCATGCCAGATTGCCTCGAAGTCGCAGTGGTATTCCTTCCTATTTACCTTGGACCCGCCGCTCCCTGCCGTAGTGGAACTTGCTCAATCTACGCCTACAGCGGCCGCATTGGAGGCCCGATGTGCGGCTCAAGCCCAACTCTTCGCCTATCTGAGCAAAGACAGCAGAGTCGGCGCGCTTCTCGTCGCCAAATTTATCGCCCGGCAGCTTAGCGCCACCACTAAAACAGCGGGTAAAGGAACTGCGGATTTTGCCCAGGCCGACAACGGAGAATACAATATCGAGGACCACGTCGAGCGTTGGACAACGGGTCAGGTGAACCCCCCGCCCGAGGAGTATCCGCTGCTCGCGTCCCTGCTAAAAGCGACGCTGCCTGGGCTCGAGAGCTTTCTTACTGAGGTTAGCCACAAAGGCCTCCTCGGCAAAATCGCGTTCAACGCCTTCGGCGTCTGCTTTGGCGGCGGTAGAGACGACCGAGTACGCATTTCCTTCGTTCCATGCTTGTCCTGCGCGTATTGACAGTTTCTCCTTCAGCCCCCATCCACGCTCCGACCAGAAGATTCGGAGCTCACGCGGACGCCGTACGGCACTGCGCGCCAGGTCGGGACAGCGCTTTACTCGATGTCCCCGTACCTTTCCCACTCCTGCACGCCGAGTGCCAGACCATCCTTCTCATCCGGGACGGCCGAGCTCCATCTCATCGCGAACAGAGATCTCAAAAAGGGCGAGGAGCTCTCCATCGCCTACATGGACGTCGCGCAGCGCGCGGGAGAGAGCGCAGCTGCGTGCCGGTTGAGGCGGCGCAAAGAGTTAGCAAGGGGCTGGAGGTTCGCTTGCCAATGTTCTCGATGCCTAAAAGAGGTTTCCGAGAAGTAGGCGGCGAGCTTGCTTCACTCACATAATGATAATGTACTTACACCGAAATGCAAAACAATACACCTCACTCAGTCATGGATCTGACGAAACCGCCAAACGAACAGTCGGACGCAGATAGCTTTTAGGGGTGTATGGTACAGTAGGTACAGTACGCATTAGGTGGTACACGTAGTTGTACGGAGCGCTAGTAGACAGCAGCATAAGAATATATACACTGGATGCGCGAGGCAAGATGGATGGATGGTATGAGGTAAACGAAAGCGATGTATATGATATGGTGTGATGTGAAAACAAAGCAATTAGGAAGATACCACATACAAACGCGACAGCGTAAATCGATTGCAATTATATTAAGACGGCCCGTGGAAGGCCAAGCAGCAGACAGATAAGACGGACTGAGACGCACATGTATTTCATGACGCGAGGCTTCGCCACATCCCTGAATCGGGCAGCCCGTTGCGTGCCTGGAGGATGCTAAGTGCGCGCCTCTGTCCTAGTTGGCCCTCGGGTGCACTGCCCGTAGCCTGCGCAGTACCGCTCACGGTCTCTTCCTCGTCTTCCTCTTCCTCCATGATGGGTTCGGCGCCGGTAGCAAAGTCCAGGGCGCCCGGGTCCATCGCGCGCTGGAGGTCCCGCTCCGCGTACAAGGTTCGGCGGATGGCGGCGCTCGACGAGACCGGTGCCGGGGGCTCTGGGTCCGGTTCCTGGGACGTGGCGGGCAGTGTCTGCGGGCGATAGGACGCAAGGGTGAGGACCGTCGGGGGCTTTACAAGCGGGCGAATGGTGATGGGCATAGAGCCAGGAATTCCTGCTTGACTCGCTCCTAAAAACAACACATAAACTCGATGTACAACGGAAATTGTTCGGAAAGAATACCGTTTAAATGAGGCGGGGTCGGAGGCTTCAGGTCGTTGTCGTCTTCATCAGCTTCCGCGCGTTTGCTTTGACTGATCAGCTCTTTCCACTCCTCACTATCCTTTCTCCACCCGCCGCGGTGGCTGAAGGTGTCTGCGGCAACGAGCTTCCTTATCTGCACGTCGCGCGGGTCGTACTGTTCCTCCTCCTCCTCCTCTGCCTCTTCCGCCTCCTCCTCGCCCTCCTCTTCCGCGATAGGTATAGACGCTTCGGATTGTCCGTCCGGCGGCGCTGGACTTCGCCGGAGAACGACGTTGGATGGGACGGGCAGCGACGCAGGACGCAGGGCCGAGAAGGACTGCGGCAGACCAGTCGAGTCCGTTGGCTCCTTGCGTGTCGGTCGCCGCGGTTGGGAAGATCGCGGTTGGGTGGGCTGCTCGACGAACGTCATGACCGCGCCTTCCGGCGACTCGTGCCCGTTCCCCTCCTCCAAGGCGAACATCATTTCTGAAGAATCGTTAGCACATACTTGCCCGGATGGCACATCCGCGCACCTTCGCCATCGTCCCGCGCGAGCCGCGCCTCCTCCTCCTTCTCGGCGTTGACCTCGCGCTTGATGGTCACAACTGCGGGCTGGGACTGGAAGGTGACAACCTTCTTTTGCTTCTCCTTGCCCTTGTCTCGCACACTCGGTTCGCCCTGCGCTTCGACGCCCTGGCCGTGCGAGCCCGCAATGCCGTTCTTCTCCGTGTGCTTCTCGGCGTTCCCGTTCACGGTGCTCGGGCCGGCTTGCGGGGCCGCGTCGTCCGCGGCTGTGGAGGGGGACGCCGCCGGGGCCTTCTCGCTCACCCGCAACTGTCGCTCCCGCTTGCTCCGCGCCATGTCCGCCTCGAGGCCTTCGAAGAGGCGAAGGCTCGCCGCGGTGTTTAGGTCCTCGTCTTGCGTGCGGGGGAACTGCAGCACAGACGCGCCCTCCTCGAAAATGCGCCGCGGGGCGGTGGGCTGTGCGCGTGGCGAGCCCGCGAGGGTGATGGAGCTGCCCGAAAGCGTACGACTGGACGACGAGCGTGGGGACTCGGGCCGCGCGGGCGATGTTGGCTGGTGCTGTTGCTGCGCGCGTGGGTGGTGGAAGCCCGACGTCGCTAGGGAGGCGGAGAGAGAGGAGACCGCCGCAGGGCGGGGTTGGCGGATCGGTGCGACCGGCAGGGGAACGAAGTCACGTACGACGGCCACGGGCGTCCCAGCGGCCGTGGGACTCGCGGGCGTGCCCAAGTTGCCGGATACCGCGCGTGGCACAGGCGAGCGCGGGGAACGGGGCGAGCGGGGCGAGGCGAGGGAACTCGTGTCCAACTGCTCGACAGACTCGAGGCCTGCACGGAACTTGCGCCACACGGTTTCCACCTGGCGCCGGAGGCGTGACTCGGTCTGCGCCAGTTCTGCGCTTTTAGCTCGCATTACGTGGGCCACGTAGCTCTCCACAGCGGCTCGCTGAGTCTCGGATTCCGCCTTTGCAAGGGACGCGAGATGGACAAAGACAGGGTGCGCCGGGGTGAATGGCGGAGGCAGAAATAAAGGAGGCAGATGGGCCAAGTAGGACACCTGCGGGCCGTCTTCGACGGTTGGCTGCGGCGATGCGGGGGGAGATGGTGGGATCGGAATTGCGAGAGAAAAAAGCGCTGAATATTGCGGCGATGCTTCAGCGCGTGTAATGGCGTCGCCAGTCTGATTTCACAAAGAAAAAAATGTTCGAAACGCGCCCAAGCAGCAAGACAGACTATAAATGACTCACCAAGCAATCCTTGTGTACCTCGATCCATCCAGACGGGGACTTGAGTAGATCCTGTTCGACCCAGTCCTCTGTGGGCATGAGAGGACCATCTCGGATGTCGGCATCCAGAGGAACGATCTGATGCACGCGATAGACGAGAACCTGGCAGACAAGACAAGTCAAAGAGGTATAACGCGCTCGCCGCTGGCCCGACGTCAGTTCCGCGCGCGTCCGAATTCTCAGAGTGACCTGTGGGTGTATCTTTAAAAAATGAAATGTAGCATGAGTACCTGTTCCCGAAAGAAAAGAAGTGACGAACGACTGAGATACCCTCATCGGCCACATGAACTTGAGTAAAATCGGGCGTCGCAGCCACATCTTGCAACCCAGAAAATTCACCTGGGGACAGGGTAATGCGGACATTGAGGCAGCCGCATGCATAGGCAGGGCTCAATGAGCCAGGCATGAGCAGCTGGGCGGGCGCCAACGACGAGCAAGACAAACACGCAAAAACGGGTCAGGTGCGCCGGTTGTATACTTTCCCCGAAAACGTGATGTAATGCCCTCTCTCGTTTCAAGTTGAGGATCCATGAATAGCTTTTCAACTGGGCACCCTCCCATACATTCATTCCAGAGGTTTTACTTTTTTTTAAAAGGGGCCGGAAGGTCATAAAGTTGGCGAAAATACATACAACTCTACTACAAACTCCATAGCTAGCGAAGCACACAATTATATTACGGGACATTACCCTGCACGCGCAAAAGACCCTTTTGCAGACAAAGAGGGAAAAGAGCTGCAACACAATCGAGTATGAGAGTTCTCCAACTCTCCTCAGCGCTAACCCAAGAACCCTCCTTGACCACCATGCGAATATCCACCCTCTCCAAAGTTTGAGTCCACCGGAATCCCCGCGCCTCCTGGCTGAAAACCGGATCCTCGTTGGGACTCACTTGCAAAGCATTCGCGAGTTCCTGGATGCTCATCTCGATGCCGATAATGAGGCTTGTGAGGCGCTCGGAGGTGACGGTGGCGAGACAAGCGCGCAACCACGCGACACAGGCCTTCCACGTTATCCCTTCCCTCTCCTTGCCTTCCTCTGCCCTCAGTCGCACTTCCAAACAACGTAGCTCGCGGTGCAGACCGAGTGCCGGCACGGCAGGCACCTTGCAGTCCCTGAATGACTTCCATGGGATGATCAGATGGGGGGCAGAGGGCAAGATATCGAGGATAGTCTGAAGCTGCGAGCTGTCAGAATTGGTGCTAGGGCGGAGTTCGGCAGAGACAAGTTGGGAGAACTTCGGCTTCTGCTGCTGTAGCCATCGAAGGAGAGGCTTGTGCGGATTATCACAATCGAGGGCAAGATGCTTCAAGGAGGTCTGGAGTGGGTGGCGCCTTGGCACGAGGCTGTTAAGCTTGTACCCTGCCAACCAGACAAGAGCAATGGGAGAGAGGAGGATGGCAACTCCCGGACATCTAAAGAAGAAATTGATGATGATGACAACATACCCCGGGGCGCCATTCGGAAAACCATTGGCAGAGGGCCACGATGCTTCCAGTATTGTCAACGACTCAAGGTGAGAGGATCGATTGAGGATGGAGAATAAGGCCTCGGGCCCGGAGTAGAAGTTGGCGTTGTCGATGACTAGATGTCTGACAGATGAGAAGAATTTGGTAGTGATGCGGGATGAAGACCACGAGGAGAAAGTAAACCAGTGGATTTCAATCAATTCTAGCCGGTTTACATCGTGAAAATGCTTCAAAACGGGGAGGATGATGTGAGAGTCATCCATTCCACCCGTGTGAGAGACGAGGGACCAAGGGTAGAAAATCCGGACAGGTTGCACACCCCGCCCACTCAAGACGAGGCGCTGAACCGCCTTAGGGATAAAACAGTGAGGAGAACGCAGGAGTCGAGAGAATGTAACGAGGCAGTGAGAGGTGCGGCATGGTCGACGATGGCGATCATGCAGGCTTGGATCGCAGCAGACATGCACGGTGAGATCACCAAACACGAGACGGCGGGATCGCGACAAAAATCGTCGGTCAACAAGACTGAGTAACGATAAAGCCTTGGGATTTTCTGCTGCGTAGTCGACGAAGCCGTCTATTAATTCTTGTGGATAATCCTTCGGCAGCATGGATTGGTCCTGTATATGTAGGTGAACATATCAGTGTATGACATTAGGTGAAGAAGGGCTCTAGCAGACCTCGATAATTTGAAAGGAATGTAGTGTAGTCGCTCCAAGTAAAGCGCGAGCTTAAATGCGGTGAACTGGCACAGCCGTGTATTGTAGAGCTTCAGACTTGCCTCAAGAAAGATGCGTGTTCAGTCAAATGAAATTGTCGGCAGGGAGTCCACGCGGTTCATAATGTAGAAGCCGCGGATCCGTTGGTCCAGAAACCACATAGTAGCGACTCGTTGGTGGGTCCCACGTCTGGTTTCAGCGTGGAGAAGGAGAACAAACTGCGCAAGACGGTAATAGGCATCGCAGTACAGTCGTTGAGCTGCATCTGTAGGCCATTTACTGGGTACCAGTAGGTGTCGCCAAAGCATATGCACAGAGGAAAGAAGTGGGTTCAATCACAAAATCGGCCACGAAAAGGAACGATTGTGAAGTTTCCAGTGGATGTTCAGAAGATATCAGAACTGAAGCACCTAGTTAGAACTGAAGCCTGAGGCCTGAGGCTTAAGGGGTCCTCCAAGGCGGACGAACATGGTCAAGTTGTGCGTTGTTTTGAACTTGTCCGATTTAGGACTCAGGCACGTTTGGCACACAACCCGACCATGTCCGCTGCAACTCGTCCAGCTCCTGCAGCAGCCCAGGCTGGGGCTCCGGCGCAACAAGAATCGACGTTTAGCAAACTATTTGGATATGCCCAGGTCAGTCCTACGTATCAGGCCACCAATAAGCAATCATCTTACAAAAACGAAAATCCTAGCAAGCCTTCATAATATTCGCAGTCTCGCAGCTCGGTACGCATTTTGCGCAATATAGACAGCAAATGTTAACCACAGCAGTCTTGTCCAGCGTCCAAATATTTTTTCAACGCAGCACCTCCCGTACCCGCACAGGGACCACCCGGCAGCCCGCCGCCGGAGGCCGTCGATCCCCGTACCCTGCCCCCGGCGCAGGTGAGCCTTGCATGGGACCTAGGCCAGCCGCTAGACATGTATGTGCACCTGTCTACCTCGCCCAGCGGCGACGTTTTTTCGTCAAAATGGACTTCGGGGTATCGCAAAGACGAGGACGAGGGTCTACCGAGCTTCACCTGGGAGAACATCACTTTTGGCGACTACACCGAGGAACGGGTCGTCGACTACAACATCAAATTTCCGCCCGTGTGTACTGTAGTGCTGTGTTGGTCGCCAGCTTCTAATGCTTCTTTCGACAGAGTGTTCTCAATAACGGCTCATTGTGGGCAGATATCTTTCTTGTGAAAAACGGAGCCAGCCCAGACCCGCAAAGCGAGGCGTTCAACCCGGTGCACATCCACCACGTCCGCAAACGTGCTGCTTTAGTGTCATGTTCACGCTTACAAGCTCACAGTCGTTGTTCTAGTTCTGACCCCACATATACCGAGACTCAAAGTGCGCAAGGAGAAGAATCTCCTGAGCTCAAATGCGACGGACGAACCGGAGGAAGTGAGTACTGCGTTGCCCATTCGCACCGACTCGGACGCTAATTCCGACGACTAGGTTGAGGCAGACGTAATCATGGCCCACTGGCACAGCGTAGGTTCTTTTTAACCGAGGCCGTTTCCACCCAATCACCGTGTTCCAGAACTTGACACTTGCACTGGTCTCCGACGCCGCTGTCATCCCGTTCGGCACCCTCCCGCCGCCAGTCCGAGAACGTGCGTGAATCAAAACTCTATCGAGAGGTTGTTAATCGTTAACCACAGACGTCCACCTCGCCTCCGATGAACGCGACGAGACGGGAGCCAGAGGGTTCTACAAGCCCATCGTGTTTCCGAACGAGTTCTGGCATCTGCGCTCGCACTACGTCGAGCTCAACTCCACGACGCCGACGCTCCCGCTCCAGATCGTATTCCAGCCGATGTCGTTCTTCAAATTCCAGATCTACGCGTCCATGACCCACGGCTTCAAGGAGGCTGCCAAGACCCAAGGCGGTGGCGCGAGCGCGGAGTTGGATGAGGTGAAACGCATGCTGTTGGAGACCAACCCATGGTTCCTGGGCCTCACCGGCCTCGTCACCGTTTTGCATATGTTGTGAGTTACTCGTTCAGCTTTAGAATGTAGCAGGGACGTTGAAATGCTTGTAGATTCGAGATGCTCGCCTTCAAGTCTGACGTGTCACACTGGAGACAGAAGAAGGAGATGGTCGGTGTGTCCGTCAGGACGGTGCGTTTTCAGCGTTCTCCTTGCCACAGAAGATTCACGACCGTCCTTAGATCATCACGAATGTATTCGTGCAGTTTATCATTTTGCTGTATCTCATCGACAACAACGAAAACACAAGCTGGATGATCCTCTTCGGGTCTGGAACAGGTGTCCTTATCGAGGCTTGGAAGGTGCGTGAAGCTGCAGTTTTTTTTTAGTTTTATGGGTACTGACGAACGTTCAAAAGATAACGAAGGCAGTGGACATCAGTGTCATACCTGCACCGGCGGGCTCGTTCTTCCCGTACAAGCTCGACATAAAAGGTCGGTACCCACTTCTCTGAATTTCTTTAATCATCAGTGAATTTCGGTTTAGATAAACACGTCCTGAGTGAAGACGAAAAGAAGACCCAGGAGTGAGTTGTTCTTCTAGATTCCACGCGCTGGAATTAATGGACGTAGATACGATAAACTCGCGTTCCGATACGTCTCTTATGTCGCGATCCCGCTGCTGGCGGCCTACACTGTGTACTCCCTCATGTACGAGTCGCACAGAGGGTGGTACAGCTTCGTGATTTCAACACTCACGTCGTTCGTGTACATGTTCGGCTTTGTACGTCTGGCACATACCTCGGTGTCGACCACAGTTTGACCGGGGAACATTCTGCAGGCGCAACTGGTCCCTCAGCTTATCATCAACTACAAGCTCAAGGTGCGTGTGCTGCCCTCTCGTCCCTCTGCGTAGCTGACCCACCGCAGAGCGTGTCGCACATGCCCATGAAGGCCATGATCTACAAAACGCTGTCAACCGTCGTCGATGATTTCTTCGCGTACGTGCTCTCTCGGAGCGATATCTCTTTCTTTTCGGTAACGTTACCCCTACTCCAGATTCTGTATCAAGATGCCCTTCCTCCATCGCCTAGCGTGTTTCCGCGACGATCTTGTCTTCCTCATCTTCCTGTATCAGGTTGGTCGACCCCATGCAACCTGTGTTGTTGATACTGACGTTGCATCCCAGCGTTGGATATACCGCATCGACCCGAAGCGGGTGAACGAGTATGGACAGGTGCTCGACGTGGACGCGGTGGACACCGAGGGGGAGACGAAGAAGACCAGGTAGAGAGCGTAGAGTGTAAATTAGGATCCCATTTATTGTATGGTATTTTTTCTAACCCATCGTACTGCAGTGGCGACCCTGTCGAGATGTTGTCCAGTTTCAAATTATCGGCCGGATGCTATTGGTGATGGATGATCGGTTGACTCATGTGGTGTTCATGATGCCGAGCTTGGAGCTAGGCTGAGCTTTCCGTCGTTCCGAACTTCGGAAGAGCGACGGATCTGGCCCTGTGTCACTTTCCGTTCGTCATGGACCATGGTCTGCGCGCCCGAGCCGTCGTGCGAATCGGCGGCCTTGCGATGCCGTCCCCAACTCGTGATTCCATTGTTCAACGCATATAAAACCTAGCGGATCACAACGACCAATCCAATAATTCCTACCCAGTATCTAATACTCACAACTAAACGTGAATATCCTCGTTCTCACTTTCGTACCACTGCTCACCCGAGTTTCTCTTGCAGATGTTCCGTTTCGCCGCTTTCACCTTTGCTTCTCTTGCTCTTTTCGCGGGTGCCAATGCCCAGACTGTCTGCGCCTCAGGACAGTGCTACGTCTCCCCCTCTAACGCCACGGCTCTCGGCTGCGAGGTCTGGGCCGGCGGTGTCGATGCTTGGGCAACTTGCGGTTTCGAAGGCGCTGTATGTTTTTTCTTTTGGCTGATCATATCTCGGGAAAATTCATCGTAACATAGGTGACCTGTACATCGTGCTTCCCCTGCGTTACTGATGGAAAGGCGGGTGGATGCTACACTTCCCCCAACCAAGCCACCGGTGCAGGATGCATCCAATGGGCCGGTGGTGTCGGCGCCGATGCTACGTGCGGTTTCGATGGAGCGGTGCGTTATTTCCTTTGTGCACTCATGCTTCAAGTATATTGATTTTCTCCAGATCACTTGCATTACTTGTTCCAAGTGATGCTATGACAAGGGACGCTCTCACAAGGACACTTGACACTTATGTATTCGCTCGTTTTACATATGTACATACCATCATGCCTGCAGAAAATATTAACTCTCAGGTATATAATACATACTACTAGTGATGAATGGATTAATTCTGAGATAACGATTGACTTCAAAGAGGAAGTAAAGACGCTCAGCGCTTGGACTGGAGTCAGAGTTTTCAGGGGCAGCCGGCGCCTCCGAGGCGCTGGGCAGTTGACCTCTGCACGGTTTAAAATGCGTGTATGTAGTGAATTGGCATGTGGTATTTCGAAGTCCGAACACCAGAGTACGACGTATATAAGTAATTAAGCAGGTGAGTATATAAATTTCGGAGAATGTTTCGGAAGATCACGGGTAGCATTCTGCGAACGGGTCCGCGGTTAAGCTTGTTAAAGTCGATACCCCCGAAGGTTTTGAGCGGGGACCCAATGCCGAAACAAGAGACTGAAGTAACCGCTCCATCTCCAGCAGTTTCTGATCAACTCTTGACAGTCGCTCCCCGAGCTTGAGCTCCAAACCATGCATCTTGTCGTCTATATGTGCTTCGTGCCTCTCAAACCGACGTTCAATGTCAGCCAGTCGTTCATTCAGCGAGAGCTCCCCCGCCTCGACCAGGGCTTGGCATCGGACAAGATCGTGGTTGTCAAAGTCGTGGCCTGGGAACGAGATCCTCTTCCTTGCATCGCACGAGACGCAGATGAAGCGAGGTTCTTCAGAAATCGTCAGACTCGAGAGAAATGGTTTACATTCATGACAGACCTTCGCACTGAACGCAAAACCAGCACGGTTGGGTGACATCTCGGCGGCATACTGCACATCGAGGGGTCTCGAGCGTCGGTTTTTTTCGTGAGTCAGCCGCGTCAGTCTCATTGTCTTCCGGTTCGGGGAAAAACTTTCTCGCCCTTTTGAGAGCATCCTGCGCTTGGCGGTAAGTTTTTCCGAACTGCCTGACATGCACGACGCGTCGGACTTTGAGAATATCGTGTGTGGGTAAGTGAGGTTTCTGATAAGGGTTATTAACGGTATCTCGAGTAATGTCGCCCATGGAACGAACCGTTAACCCCGTTGGTACTACTTTCACAGTCGTACAGCTGAAGTTGTCGCAAAAGTCCACAGTGTCGAAGGTGCCCTCGAGCCTACAAGTCAGGCAAGTTACACGGGTTCCCCCGATTTCTCCCTTGCAGGAGTCTGCAGGTGGCGTCAGCGAGGACATACAAGCCCAGCGGATCAAGCTCACCACAGAACACACTATCAAGAGGATAAAATATCAATAAAATGCCATGCTTCAGAACTCCCTGGTCACTCACTCGTGGTCCGTCGTCACTCTAATGTGGCTCTCGGCAAGTGAGTGGAAAAACCGAGAATCGGCTGCCGTAAACGATTTGCGAAGAAGCCCTAGCTCTGTTTCCTCACTTTCAGCGAGTGGCTTGCCGAAACGTGTGCTGCGTATATAAAGCTCGATGAAGCGATGACGGTTGTCGGCTCGCTCTTTGAAGAACGACCAAGACCACTGACCCCTGCGAACACTGTATCGCACTGCTGAAATGGCAAACGTCCACAAGGCCCGGGATTTATTTTCCCGCAAAACGGGAGGCGCAGGGAAGAAGCACATGACCTCTGGGACTGTTCGCTTGAAGATAAAGACACCCGGATGTGTACGTGGGTCGGATTCCTCGCCCCAGGTACCTGAGAGGTACTGTGTTTCGTTGTTCCATGATCCGGCGAAATATATTGCGGAAAACCGGGCGGGGAATGTTTGCTTGAATGTGAAGTTGACGACGTCCAGATCTTGCGCGGCACATTCGCCGGAGATGGTGAAATCGGTCATGTTAGCACGGGACGAGGCGCCGAACTTTAGCTCTCCGCTCGCAGAAAGCTGGACGAGAAAAAGTAAGATGCGAATGTCACTACAGCGGGCACACACACCTCCATGGATAACATCCCTGACACGGGGACGAGAGAATCGGCAGTGGAATAGGTAAAGCCATTCCAAGTGCCTAGTAACGACTTAAGCGCAGGAGCTGGACGAATGGCGGTCTTCTTCGCCCGAGCCACAGGCTTATAAGCATCGAAGTCCAATTTCTCCATGCCCAGAGGATAGTTAAGGATTTTCGAGAGGTCGACATTCTGTGACTCTAGACTGTCATCATAGGGATATTCTGGTTCGTCTTGGGCAAGGATGACTTTTGGATCCCAGAGTTCGGATTCATCATGTATGTACTGGAACTATACTGCCGTAATGAGATGACATTAACTTGGAGCAAGACGATGATACTGACGAGGCCATGTGCAAAACTTTTGAACTGGTACTTGATATCTGCCTTCATCAATACCATGAGTGTCAACATGTATACCTCGTGCAATATGTATTACCTTCTGTTGTTTGAAAGTGGCTATGCGGTCCAGTCGTGAATCGATGATTCAAAAACACTGGAGAATATACGTACTGTTCAATAAATCCGCTCTTTCCTGCGCTGCCACCAGGACCCACCTGTGGGTGTCCGCACAGTCCCAAAGCTCGTCGGGATGGATGATCTTCTTTTGACACGCCCTCACGATTTGGAAATCCCGCTTTGAATGATTCAATGAGGATAGGAGGAGAAGAAGAAACAGCCCACCTCGAGGAGCAAATATATGAGTGGTAGTAGGAACTGCCTCGCAAATCAGACTAGTCCCTTGCAAAAACAATGGGACTAACACGTTCAATGCGCCCGTGTGCCGTGACTAAAAATAGCGTATTCAAAGCCTCTATGTCATACGAGATTGCCTCGAGATTGGAACGAAGTCTGGCCTCCTCGGCCTCGACATACGAACTTTCGAATTCGAGTCAGTCAATGTTGTTGATAAGACAAAGACTGCTCACGTGAATTTTCGCTGCAGTCCTTCATTGACGTAGCAGGGATTTAAGCCAGAGTGCAAGGCCGTTACTCCATGGTAGATGGAGTCCAGATACTTGTTTACTGATCCCCGGTTGGCCGGCAAAACGGTCAAACGAAGCGCGAACATCTTCGCGAGGAGCTCTCGAATCTTTCCGACATAGTGACTCATCGACTAATACTTCGAGGTCAGGTAAGGTCAACAGTTACATGGAGTGACAAACCTGGTGCCAGCCTTGATGGAAAGACATCAGTTTTCAATGAACCATCCTTACGCGATGTAACTCACCAATAGCCCAAAAAGCCAGCCACTTCTTAAGCGACCAGTCCAGCGGCCGAGATGCCGTAAATGCATTCGCTTCTGCTACGGTCACGAAACCAGATGCGTCGTCATCAAAGGCCTGAAAGCCTCAGTCAGGCGATGGCCGGAAGAACACACAGAATCTCACCCACCTCACTTATACTCTGCAATCTCGACACACTGAGGTACATCAGCGCCCAATCATCAGAGTCGCTTTTGGGTGGGGAGCCCTCCGACTGTCCACCTTCCTGATAATGGTCGCGAAGAGCCATGACAAAATATCTTGACTTCACAGACGCTCAGCGCCCCGAAATAGAAAATCAAAATCTTTGCACTTGCCTTGATAGACCCCCTCCAGCTCATATCTTTCCAAATCTTGTGTACATCCGGGTCGATTATCTTGTCGTGTGGACCAGCAGTTATGGCGCTTATCACACGATCGCCCTGGCGCTCCACAACCTTGGTCAACTCGTCGATGATCTGCCGCGTTTGTGCCTCGAGCTTGCGCGAAAATGTGGTGGCGTTCTTTGCCATGGCAGCGTCCGGATCGAGCTTCAGTTCCTCGCGGAGATCGTCCAGCGCAGAGGACTTGCCGCCCGAGCTCACTGAGCCCTTCGTGCTCTGTAAGGTTGCTGGCGGCCCGCCGCCGGACGACTTATTCTCGAGTTCGTAGAGCTCCTTGAGGTCCTTGTCGTTCCCCTGGACCGCTTCCAACCCGCCTTTCTGTTCCACCAGTCTGACGACCTTGAGCAACGGCCGAATGTAAGAGTAAAGAAATGAATAGTCACCGTCCCATCTCGCGCTGTTCCGGGGTCACAAACTGCGCGAACATCTTCAGCATCATGTCCATTTTCGCGTTCATCTCCTGGGTGGTCTTGTCCACCGCATTGATCGCCCGGTTCGCCGCGTCCACACCTTGCGCCGTGTGGATCGACAGAGCAAACTCGAACTCCCCGCGCCGTTTTGTGAAGGTGCCGACGAATCCTGCGAGCTTGCCCTCCCACATCGGACCGGTCAAGACTTTGACTAATGACGACGTGAGTTGGACGTTTGCCATGAGGGATTAAACAAGACTATTAACCGACGAGTTTCTTTTTCGTGTATGTATCGCACGCGAGGCCACAGGCTTTGATGTCCTCTGCGGTCCCTTTGACAATTTCCTGCATCCGGCCGCGGATGGTACTCCCGTCGGGCGCACGCTCCTCCGAGTCCTTGACGCTTTTGAGTCTGCGGAGCAATGAGCGAGGAACCAACAAGCGGTAAATGTGCACACTGTGTCAAGACGCCCATCATGTCTTTCATCTCCATGTGGAGGGTCAATATCATCTTATCGTTCGCCCTCCGTTTTTGCTCCAACGCCCATACAGCCTAACGTGCGATGGTGAAAAAAAAGTGGGATAAGGTGCAAGTAAGCGCGTACCTTGAAGGCCAATAAGGCGACTGCATAGAATGATAAGCCGGAAAGTGCGTTAATAACATTCCACCGACGTACCACCGATAAATCTGTTCTCTTCAAGGTTTGAAACTGTATGAAAATCATAGAAGGACAAGCCACCCACGGATGTAGCTTGGCCACTTCGTCCAAAGCATTCATCAAGACAGGGATGCCATCCATGAATGTATTCAACCCGTGCTCGACAGCCTCCATGCCACCTACAGCCGTCAGCCCCGCCACGACGCCCGTCACGAACGCTTCGCCCTTTGCCTCCTTCGCCTGTCCCGAGGTAAAGTTGTTCTCTTCACGGGGGTCAACACCTCCCACCTGCATGTAACTAAAAAAACGACTCACCGGCGACCTGTAGCAACTTGTCCGCCTTGGACTGCTTTGGCCCGGTATTGGCGATCTGCCACGCGCCTGCCAGATTCCGGGACAGCTCGTCGTCGGGGATCGACAATGCTTTCTCCGGGGTCTGTGGACTGGATAAGGGCAAGGGCGACGCGGTACGCTGAATGCCGAGCTGCGACGGCGAGTACACGGTGAAGGATCCTGAGCGGCTGCCGGTCTGCGAGTTCGCACGAGACCGCGGGGGCGGAGGACTGCCATTTGGCGAGGCGTACGAGAGACGTAAATCCCCGCTGCCATCTGTATAAGCGATTTGCGAGCCTTGTCTGCTGTGCGGCGGGAGACTTTCTGCGTAGCGAGGGTTGCCGTTCACGTCTTTTCCGGACAGTATGTCCGCGGGGGCAGCGGACGCAGGTCGCGAAAACGATTTCGTCGATTTTGTCGATTTGGTGCTAAGAAGTCGGGGTCGCGGTGGGGGGAACGCGCGGCGGTCATCGTCGGAGTAGTATTCTGTGAGCGGCAGCGGGGGAGGAGTTTCGGAATCGGGTTCGGGCTCGCTGTCGGTCCCCTTGAGGCTCTTCCTGCTGAGCTTCTTCAGCAGTTTTGGCATAGGCATGGTGAGTAACCTTGAGTAACCTGGTTTGAAGTGTGCGCGTGAGCACTATTCCATTCTTAACCAGATCGAATCTATGTAAGGCTAAAGTTACCACCCATCAGCCTGAGCGCTGGAAGAGCCAATGGGCGCTGATCTGTGAAGTATTGATATGTTCGAGCGGCGGGAGTGCATCTGAGTGCTCCATCTGTTTCTTGGCGATATATAATAAGGCTCCTCCATCTCTGGACATCGTTGAGTAGTGCATGTAGCGATGACGGGATGATATTTTGGCTCGGGTTCAGATGCCGCTTCAAAGAAAACAAGATGCGCAAGCCAGAAATAGTGTTTGTCAAGTTTCACTCAAGCGCTCAGCTCGGCGCTCGCGGGAGAAATAAACTGAACACAGATTGCAACCAGTTCGCCGACGCCTTGAGATCTTGAGACAGCGGCTGAGCGCTGAGCCTTGAGAAATTGAGCATGGTTGTAACTTGTGCATGCGAAAGCTTCAGTTCCATTACCTACCTACCTACCTACCTACCATCATTTCGAAGGCGATCATGGAATCTTTCCCTCGATAGTACCCCTCAAAGTCAAAACCCTCATCGGTTTCCACAAAGGCACTGTAAATTGTTCCCGCCATAACTCAATATCAGCTCCTGCTCAGGCTTGCCATTTGTTGCTTTTCTTCTGTAATAGCTACTCTGAGACAGAGAAGCTTTTGGAGAAATTTTGTTGCCCGATCATTTGCTGTCATAATTGGAGTCCGCGATCTACAGGAAGTTTCTGATCGGTGTCCAGATCATGGGATACCCCGTCGGAGCAACAAGCTTTCGAGTTTCGACTCTACGGCCTTATAGGCCTCCTGATCCGCAAGCTGTACGGCGCAAAAATTGAGTAATACTTTACGGTTGGGCGCGAAACCATACCTACGAAATCCCTTTCAACCGTGTAGACGCTAGTTGCTCAAGCGTCTAGAGTACGAACGATTCGAGTTAGAGCTAGGCTAAGCTATGCCACCTGGGAAAGGTGGCTGAATAAATCATGATTTGCAGAGTAGGGAAAGCCTTCCAGGATGTTGATCAAAATGCAGCTGTGGTCAAGCTGGTACTGCTGTGGTACAAGCTGTGATACAGTACCAAAGTTTCTGAATCAACGTCAAGTCCAGCAAGTTCGGAGAAATCCGGCGCGGGTAAGTCCGACCCTGATTACCTAACACGCTTTGAATTTTTGAGACAAATTTTCGGACCTCCTCCTCAAGACCCCTCTCCCTCGCCTGGACCCTCAAAATGGTGTGTTGCGCCGTCGTATCCCACTGTGGCCACCTTTTGCAAAAAATGCGCGGATTCCGCTCCCAAACGCGCTGGATGCGGACCCCACCGTGCAGATGTCGTCTCCTTGCTGATGCGCGTCCCATCTAGACCAAGAAAAGAAGAAATGGCGGACGCAACAAGAAGGGCCGTGGGCACGTCACCTTTATGCGCTGCTCGAACTGCTCCCGCTGCGTCGGGAAGGACAAAGCCATCAAGAGATTCACTGTGAGAAATATGGTCGAGAGCGCCGCTGTCCGGGACATTAGCGAGGCGAGCGTATACGCAGGTCTGTTTCGCTGCGCCCACATTTGCGCCCGGGAAGCCTTCTCACTCCGCGCGTAGAATACGTTATCCCGAAACTATACAACAAAATCGCGTACTGCGTGTCGTGCGCCATCCATGCTCATAGTAAGTCTTCGCATACCACCTAATGCTCTCGCTCAAACTGTGTCGCAGTCGTCCGCGTACGCTCGCGCGAGGGCCGCCGGAATCGCGCACCACCCCCACGGATTCGGTGGAAGGACGGGAAGAAAGTCAACCCTGCTGTCGCTGCTGCTGAGGACGCCAAGTTCGCAGCAGCCGCTGCGGGCAAGGCGTAGGCCTCTACATGCATATCTACAGTATGTTATGCCGACATGTTTTCCCTTCGGATTGCATTTTCCATCACCTCAATTTCGTCTGTTGAGTTTCCGTGAAGGATCTCGGTGAAGATTCCGTTTTGATGCTGACTCTTGTCAATGACTTTGGTCAATGGTTGTTGGAGAGCCGTTACGACGAGTCTGCGTCGCAAAAGGCGCTCAGACAGTCGACGGAAACATTTGTTTCTCGGTGTTTGGCTCTGAGTCTGGCTAAAAGCGTCTTTCATTAAGGATGCACAGCCACTGATCAAATATTGATGGCATGTGATTTCCAGTTTTCGGCCCAAAACAAATTCTCGAACGTTAAGTATGCTCGTATACTCGTCAACATATTCAAACCTACTCCTTCACCACCAACCCATCCTCCGCATACTTGGCCGCCCGTATTCCCTCCGCCCACGCTACGGCATCGTCGCGCCCCTTGGGAATGTCCACCGCGAACCAGATGATCAGCGACGCGCAGGTACAGAGCGCGAACAAGAAAGGGAAGCCTGCATGAATACATAGCGGTCAGTTTCAGGGCGAGCGACGGCGTAAGGAATATCGCGCACCCATCCAGTTGTTCCCAGTTGAGTCGATGATCGCCTGAATGACGTTGGGCCCAATGATCGAGCTCGCCCTGTTCGAGAGCCCGAAAAGTCCGAAAAACTAGGGGGGGCGGTCGGTTCGTCTCATCGCGGGTCATCGGGAAGGAGACGTAGACGCACCATGTTGTCAAATCCCGGCGGGGTCAACTCCGCCATCATCGTCTGCGAGAATGCGTAGTACGGCGCCTGGAATAGCCCGAATACGACGTTGTACGCCCTGCGCGAGGTTAAAGCTGACGGGAATGAAGGATGATAATAACAGGCCGTACCAGAACTCCCATTTGTTGTGGAATCTGTGAGATAAGTTATGTTCGACATGCGCCAATGCGGTAACTCAAAGACACACCCTAATTTGGGCGTCCATATTCCGATCATGCCTACGTGCAAATTCCCCCATCAATACCCGCAAGCAAATGGATAAATTACACATACCCCAAAGTGGGATCAAGATAGTTACCACATTCGTAACCACGAACTAACGGCGGGCTGAAATCAGTTTCGCTGGCAAGCAGCCTTATTTAAGAACGAAAGCGCCCACCATTGTCTTAGTAGGGATCTTCCAGTACCGCTGAACGTACCAGAAGCCGAACGTGCTCAACGTAGACGTTATCGCTTGGGAGAGACCTACCAGCGCAGTGGTGAGAGTCAGAGGCGGGCAGTATCAGAAGTACAGACCGAGGTACGTGTTGGCGAGGAAACTAAATTCGAACTTGGAATTTTGGCAGATAGACACGAGCGTGCCGGTCGTATTGAGACCCTACACCAACAGGTTATCGCATGTCAAAAATTCGTGGAGAAATCAACGGACATCTGCGAGAAGGAAGAACGAAAATAGGTAGACGAAGGTGTAGGGAAGATGCTTGTATTGCTTGCAGGCGGCCCAGATCTGGGGTTCTTTTGTCAAACATGCTCATTGAAGGTGTGCACAGTGCGTACTTGCTTCCATCCGATCGTTATGTAGCGCTCTCCCTTGGGAAGGGGAGGCCCTGGACGCGGTTGTTGGAATATGACTGGTTTGAAGTGAGCAGAGGACACGAGAGTCTATGCGTTCCGTACACCACCAAACTCCTAGAAGTACCCAGTATGCGTTGGTTCTGTGGTGTGAACGGTTGAACCTTGTTGCTGAACAGACTAAAAAAAAGACGCACAGTACTAGCGTATAATTATCGACCTTCGCATTGGAAGCCAAGGGTAGGAGAATAGTCAGATTGAGACACAGAGTGGCTATATAACCGATGTTGCTGTGTGCCTGTATGGTGTCAACGGATCTAGCCTCAATAAATAGAACGCGATCCCGCTTACCGTGCTGATGTTGCTGATCAAATTCTTCTCCAAGCTTTCCTCGCGTTCGTAGTCCTCCTTGGACGTTTCTCCGGCCTCGTACTTTGCCCGAATCTCTTTCGCGTGCGCCGTGTTTCGTGCGAGCCTGGGGAAAAGGGCGGCATAAAAGACCAAGGTGGCGCCGTAAGAGATGAATCCGATCATGTACAACGCCATGGCTGCGCCCCATCGAGAGGGTTCTGGGAGCAAGAAATGAGTATAATGGAGGGAGGCTCGGCGAAATGATGATATATACTCGTAAGAGCCATGCTCGCGAATTGCGCTCCCCAGCAGATTACCGTCACCACGAAAAGTAGCCAGCGACCGAAATTCCCGTAGTCTTGCACAAAACATGGGTTGCTCGTTCGCAAAAGGGGGTGGTGTGACCTACCAGCAGCACTCCCGATTGTAGTGAAGATCATAGTCATGATCTAACCGCAAATAATCAGGCGCGTCGACAGGGTGAAGATTGGACTGACCGCAAAACAAACGCCGTTCGCGACCAAAACCACGCTGGTGACCGACTTGGTACCGCCGCCCCACGGAAGGACACATCTACATCCCGTGTCAGAGACGGAGGCGAGGAGAATGTCGAGATGCAACACACTGGCCAGACGCGTTTGCCGCGGAGCAAGAGGATCCTGCACCAGCAACTGGGTCGTAGCCTGCAGCGGTTGCAAGCGACTGAAAGAGAGTCATGGAGTAACCATTGGGCCCCACGCCGTTATCACCTGCAGAAGAAGAGTCAGAAATGCTTGCAGCAACTTTCTGTGTTCATCACCATTGTAGTAGACTGTCCGAGGAGGCTTGAGTGGTCGCAATGGCAATAAAAATCGGTACGAACGATAGTAACTCCACAACTCCCGGCGCGTCACGACTGGCTCGTCCTTCGTAATCGACGAGATGAACAGCGGGGGCTTGCTCGGGGCAGTTCCAGAACTTGGCTGGACAGTCTCGGAGATATCCTTCGCGTCCTTGTACTCGTCCGAGTGTCTGGCTGTGGGCTCTGCATCGAGAACAGGATTGACTGGAGCAGGCAATCTGGACATGTTGGCAAGTCACAGCGCAAGGCTGCTTCAAGACGCTTCTCCAAGTCCGAAGTATCACTACCAGGTCGGGTGACCATGTTGTAAAGTAGGGTCCGGACATGAGCTTATCGTGGGCCAAGGCATATGCATCCGCATCGTCGGACCGGCATATAGAGATAACGACAGAGATTAGATTTTATTAGTCAATCTTTTCGGGGGTTGGAGGTTGGGTTGGAGCGTGACGCAGATTACCGCTTTCCTTCATCTGCTTTTTCGCTCTCATCTTGCATTGCGATGCCCGAACAAAAGAACTACCATCTTGAATGTACTGGCGATGCTCTGGCAACCGTCAAGCAACATTCGGATGCTCAAGACATCACCCTCTTTGGCAGCTGTTTTTGTCCTTTTGTTCAACGAGTCTGGGTAGCGCTCGAGTACCTCGGTATCCCATACAACGTAAATCTTTGGATGCATTGACGGCCTACTACGTTGTGGGCTCAGAAATACACAGTATTGTGCGAATTTCATCATAGGAATCCTCACTGCTGTAAAATTGATGTTTCGCCAGATGAAGTCGACCCATATAAAAAGCCTGCGGACCTGCTCGAAGTCTCGCCCAAAGGACTTGTCCCAGGCCTCAAACTCCACAAATACACGCCCCCGCGTGGATTGAACGAAAGCACTGTAATCCTCGAATACTTGGAGGAGTGCGTAGGCTCCCTTTTCAGGGATCACACCTAAGTTATCCCCTCGCAGCTTGGCCGCTAGCACGACAAGACGCAGCCTCCTGCCTTCCGACCCGTGTTTGCCTCTCTATGGCCGCTGCCTGGTATGCAAATGACTATTTATTCCCAGATGCCCGGGCGTTGGTCCGTCTGCAGTGCGACCACATCAGTCGCACGCTCGTTCCCGCCTTCTACCGCCTCCTCCAAGCCCAGGAAGCCGAAGCGCAGATCGAGTATGCCAAAGACTTTCATGCTTCCCTTGAAAATCTCGTCGTCTTGTTCGAGCGAGCGGAACGGGAGATTGTGCACGGAGGAGGTGCCTCAGGTATCGGAGAACAGAGGGCCCTCGGTGCCGGCCTCGGTCTGTGGCACGAAAGTGGAGATCTCAGCCTGAGCGATGTGATGGTTGGCCCATGTCCATCGCAACCATTTTGCGCTTGTAGTAGGGCTCACGGGGCTTTTCAGGGCTTTTCAGGGCCAGCAATGTGCTCAATCACTACCGCGGGTTCGAGCTCCCGACGGGCACCAAGTTCACAGCATGGGTCACCCGGCTCTTCACCCACCCTGCATTCAAGGCAACCTGCAGCACCGAAGAATTGTATCTCGACAGTTACGAGCGGTAAGCCTATCTTTCTTGTTTTCCTTCTGGGATCCACACCTCATCCTTGCCTCGTCCGTGAAGATACGCTCAAAACCGGCCCAACACCAGTCAAGTCGCAAACGCCATCAACTCTGGGAAACCCTTGCCTTGATTTCGCTCATAAATGTAATTGTACAGTAGGACAAAACACGACTCTTTCTCCCTACGCGAGAAGCTCTTTCAACGGTGTGACCTCTAGGAAATCGGCCCACGAGCGCGGAATTCGCGCCAACAAACCTGGACTGGTGATCGCCTTGGGCCCGTAGTATCCATGAACGCCAATCGCCTGGAACATGTCTGCCAGCATGAGGCCGTAATCAGGCATTCCTGTCGCTTCGATGAACGCCTCCCGAGTGAGCTCGACGTAAGTGATTTTCTTGCCGGAGACTGGGAACCGCATTCGTTGACCAGTAATGTGCAGATCATTAAACCCACCTTCGGATAGTTTTGCGACCATCTCTCCGAAGGAAATGGGCGTCCCGGATTGCAGCTCGGAGCCAGCGCCTAGTGTTGCGTCTTCGATCGCAGCGCGGACGTACAGGCCGTAGTCATGCGCAACATCGATGACGGGAACTACGGTCGCCGCAGGGACGGGAAGCCCAAACACATAGCTCCCGTCCGGCTGTTTCTTGAGCGCATACGATGTCTCGAAAAAGTTGGTTGCATAGAAGCCTGCCTGAACCACGGACAGTGGGACGCCGGACCGCTTTGCGTAGTCCGTTATCTCTCCCTTGGCATCGAAGAACCCGACGTGCGAAAATTTACCACCGGACAGTGCGCTGAGCGACTCAAGGCCGGACCAGATCAGTAGTTTCGCACCAACTTGTTTCGCCGTGTCCACCAGCAATTTCCCTTCCGCAATTTCCTGAAGGCCATCAGCGGAAAATGTCCAAATCGCAGTGAGCGCTTCGCATTACCCGCTGTTTGTCCATGTGCTCGTTGAAGTTTGTGACCGTGAATATAATGTCGTCCCCCTCGAAAGCCTGGCGCGCGCCGGCCGCATTGTCGACGGTCAACGAGACACTGATGATCTCCACGCCCTGCGCCGCGAAGGCCTGTGCTACGGGTTTAGTGGCGTCGCGCGTCAGTCCCCGGATTCGGTATGGTTTGTCGGATTCGATCAGCGCGCGTGCGACACTTCCTCCCTGCTTTCCGGTAATGCCAACAAGAACGGCTAAGGGCGCAGACGTGTCCTTCGAGACGGTCATTATAAAATAAGAGCAGGAATTGCTTGGTCTGGTGGGTCAGAAGAAATGGTCTAGGGCCTTAAGTAGACTTTCCGGTCAACCACGGGGGAGATGATTCAGATTCTTGTAAATTTGGACGCGCGCTGGACGTCTGGACAGATGATGCATATTCTTAGAAATTTAGACAGGCTATTAGGATTAAACGCTCCGATAAGCGAAACGGACGATCTCCGAAGTCCGACCGATCGAAAATTTGCGATATAAACCTCAGGCCTTAGGCTGAACAGCTAAAATCACTTTTCAGTGCATGCGATTAGTCTCCCGTAGTCAGACCATAAATACAAGTTTTTTTTTTTTTTGAAGAGTGGGAAAAAAACTTGATTATGGTCTGATTGCACTCGCGCCTCCGATACTGGAGGTCGACCTTCGGGTATCTCGGAGTCCCGATTAGGAAGAAGTCGCTCAATGCGGAAGACGGAATGCGCACGTGACTTTCCCATCATTGTTCACGACCGCGTCGACGCGAACGCCTCTGCCGCCGTCTCGTCCGTCCCCTATGGATCCGGGCCAATCTGTCTCTGGATGGAACATCCCACTCACCCCACACACTCGCAGCCTCTCGATGGACAACATCCAGTCCTACAGCCCAGTTTGGTAGCTGTGCGGCTCAAACATGGGGAGGGCGGTGAGCAGGATGCTTCGGACCAGAGCGAAGCCATCAGAGGAGTGGAAAGTGAAGGAATGTACATGGGCAACAATACACAAGACAATAATCGCGTGAAAAAGCCGCCGAGAGACCATAGCGGATCGGAGGTGACGGACGCGTATGAGTGTGTATGGTCTTGTTGACGTTCACGCTTTTCGTCCAAATGCGGAAGGCCGACCTTCGGTATCAGGCTGTCAACTAAATCTAGACTAGCATGCGATGCAGGTGTGGTACCGTTTGGTATCGTACCATTCGTGACTACCACGATTTGGTTTGCGCGGTTTTTACATGAAGACTTTTCTCATGTCAGACAGTTCGAGGCACAGATGTTCTGATCAATCCATCATCTCGACGTACTCTTTTGAAATAAAATAGCAGATGCGTTTGCATGTGCCCGTCGTCTGCAGACTGCCTCCATGCCCGGCCCCGCCCTCGCTCACAATATCAGCGAGTACACCCCAACGGAGGCGGAGGAGTACGTGAACATCACGTTCATACAAAACTATGTGTTGTGTTCGTTGACTCTATTCTGTGCCTGAATTTTGCGAGTCTGACTTGAGTCTGACGATCTCAAACTTAGACGCGACCTCTACCCTGCTCGTATGGGAACTCCTCGTCACGTTCGATGAGGAAGTCGAGCGAGTGTGGTCGTGCGTCCTTGCTAACCACCCTCCGACCGGGTGCTAAAATCGTAGCAGCCTTCAATGGCGACTTCCCAAGCTCCTGTTCATGCTGAACCGGTACATCGCTCGAGGTTTACTATTGTGCGTCATTAGCAAATCTTTATACTGAAACTAAATGGTGGTGCAGGTTACTGTATATTTCCGGTGGCTACCCCGGGACATCCCCACATGCGCGTTTTTTGTTGTGACTGCCATTCGAATGCTCACCCATCTGCATACAGTTGTTCGTCTTCATTCGGTTCCATGAGCGTATCTAATCTAGCTCCTTCAGCTGCCAAATTTATGCGTACTGGCAAGCCATGTATGTCGCCCATGCCATGGAATAACGAGTGCTCCTAAACTTCTTATGCTTAGTCCGCCACGGCTAGCGATTCTCGCTGCGCAAGCCGTGATGGTGATCAGACTCTGGGCTATCTGTGCGTATCTCCTCTGTTTGTTACGTTCGCTGGACTGACAGGTCGGATGAAGACAATAATAGCAAGGTATTTGTGCTCTCCCTTCACCCAATCTGATGGCTGAACAGTGTCCAGACAATGCTTCAGTTGCTCCTGTTCCTGTTCGCCTGTGAGTAACCAATCTCTCCAACGAACTTGACAATAATTGGATTCACGCCAGTGGAAGTCACTGCTGTTGTAACCTGCATGACTTTGGCTACAATGGATACGCAAGGCGCGAATCCCCCGACTTTTCCCAGGTACCACCGCTGACTCAGTTCATGTTCACAGGAAGCTCCGAGCCTCACCCGTTAAGCTGCGAGCTAGATGCCTTGTCTCCGATGATCCAACAGTACGCGAGCGGAACTTGGTCCGTTTGCATTATAATTGTATCCGATTCGCTTTACCAACGCTTACTTGCGCACCAGGATCGCGCCTGTTTGCTTCGAGTGTGCGTCTTATTACCATATCCTTCACGCAATTATCAATACCCAAGGAAAGTGATTATCCTAATCATCACGTTGGTCAAAATATTTCCGCCTCTACCTTTTCGATTCTTCAAGAGGGTAAGATCCATGAAGGTCGCAACAAGAGAGCGGAATCCAACGTGCATTGTTTTGCACATTCGCAAGTCATAGCTTACTTACCTCTTCCCAGACTAAACTTGCTTGCCCGGGATTCGATCATCTATTTCGCCTTCATTTTCAGTTCGTTGTCCATAGCATCTCAGGGCACAGGAGCTGACTGATTGTACGGATAGCCTTCACACTTGCAAACGCTATCATCTATGAGCTCGACTTTTCTGCATATTACCATTCCCTCCTACTCGGGCAAGTGCTTTTACCGCCTTTCGTACCTCCATCCTTACGCCTTCTCTATCAGGCCGACATCCGCTATTTCGTGCATAGCTGTATGTTGTTGACCTTCTGGCTTTTCGGACCATGCGTTTAACCAGCTGCACCAGGTCTCGCGCATGATAATCAATATCCGCTCCCTCCCTGCGCCGGATTTCAAGGGCGCAGCCTCTGTGAATATGGTTGGCTCTGCGGTCGTCTTCGCAGACAATAGCCAGAACGAGGACGCGAGCCCAACTTCAGACGCTCAGGGGACAGGCACACGAGGGAGGTTTTGTGAACGCACAGAGGGAAGGGAGCCGGATGCTGATGTTTTCGAGATGATGAGTAGGCTGGAGAGTAGAGAAGTCTTAGCCGAGGGTGTAGATAGACATTAGCAGATCTAGACGTTTTATTTCTACATTATTTCTAGGCTATAATAATAATATTGTAACTCGCTGGCAACGCACGGTACCATCCGCCGATCTGCATTTTGCACGAGTTCACGAGTTGGGGTACATATGTTCGTATATAGCAAGAGTGAGTCTCGCTTTGTCGCTCCGCGAAGTGATATTGATTGCGGCATTCAGGTGGCTCTTCAAGTGAACCAACCAATTTTTTCGATCTGTATCGACGCCTTCCACATTGGCACATATCTCGAGCGCGCGAATTCGGCCGCGGTTGCGTGGAAAAGCTGGCTCAGGATGAAGGAGGAATTGGGACCTCAATGGGGATTGAGGCTGTGCCCGGACCAGAGTCGGGCCGGGAGCGGAGTAGGGTTTCTCCTTCTCCCCACATCCTCGCAGCTCCTAGATGTTTTCATTTCTCGGCTGTATGAACATGGATTTGCAATCCCAGGTCTCGATATCATGTTTTCCAAGTTGCATTAGTCACTGGCGGCGCTACGGGCTTTGGGCTCGCTATAACTGCCAAACTGCTTCCCAGCAATATCGTGTCGATATTTCTGTGCCCTCAGACAGTATCAGACAGTATCGATGGCGACAAAATAGTCCTGAGAGGAGATTCCACGAAGGCAGAGGACTGGGCGCGTGCAGTCAACATCATTGCGGAAAAGTGGGGAAGGCTCGATATCGTCGTAAACAATGTGGGCAGTCAGTTCAATCTTTTGCTCCGTTGATTCTTACTCAATAGTCAACATGATTGGCAAGGAAACGCATACGGTGGACGAGGAGTTTTATGACCGGCTCATGAATATCAACGTGAAGAGTGTCTACCGCAGCATAATCGCTTGTGCGCCAATGTACGGTAATTCTCAGTTCACCGCAATTTCAGCCACTCACGCCATTTCAGCGTGCTGAAGCAGAAATCCGGAGTCTTCGTCCACATCTCTTCGGTGGGCGCCCTGCGCTCTAAACCGAAGATTGCTTGTTATGTGCGACCAAAGCCGCAATAACTGCCATCTTCAAGTACGCACCTCGTGTTCGTTCCGTCATTATCGCGCCCTCTATGGGTAACACCGGAATGTAGGTAGTCTCTGACCAGCGTCACATTGCTACCCCAATTTTTCAGGATGCAACTCAATCTCGGCCCAGGCGTCGTGGCGACCTTGGAGAACATTGCCCCGATGCTGGCAAAGATCCCCGTGCGTGCTTTTGCTTAAACGACAGTCGAGCGTGACCAGATTCCGCCACAAATGGGCCGTGCGTGTGAGCCCTCGATAGTTGCTTCGACAGTGGCGTTCTTGCAAGTAACGAAGCTTGCTACCTAACTCGCAATGTGTCGAGGTCGGCGGAGGGCGATGTATCTAGGTGCATTTATAACACTACGTATACCGCCCTTCGCCAATTGCAATCTAATTTCCACAGACAAATAGATCCGAATACAAACCAAAAAATAGTCCCTGGAATAGTCGAAAATTCACAACACATTGATCAAAGACAAATCTTCATCAACGCCCTGAAATCAGGCGTTCCGAGCCCCGTCGCTAACAGGATTCATTGGTTAGCGGCGAGACGGTGTGCATGACTTCACATACCTGGATCCCAGCCCTCCGTTGCGTTGAACCCAGGCGTCCCGCACCTGCCATAAACCCTGAATCAGCACACGACCCTAGAGGGAGCTACGTAGGCACGTACCCCGGGTTACTCCCTACGACCACGTCGTTCAGCGCGCGCGCGCCACGCTTGTAAAGCAGCGGGTTGAGGAACCCAAGCGGCGGGCGGCCCGCTGCGAGGCGCGCGTCGTTGAGCAGTGTGACGATACCCGCGAACGTGGGCGTCGCCGCGGACGTGCCGCCGATGGAGGTGGGCACGCCCCGCCAGTAGATCTGGAATTTCCGCGACTGCGCTGACACGTCCGGGATACCCTGCGGTGGCGTCGAGGTCTATCAATGGGAGACGGTACTGCATTGGGCGGGGCAACGTACGCGACCAGCCCTGGAGACATGGATGAATGAGCCCTGGGACAGCGGAGGTTGCAGGGTCGACGAACCGGTTGTATAACCCGTCGTACGTCCCATGGTGGAGCTTACCGAGATAGTGTTCCACCGCCTTGTCTTGGTACGCGGGCCTGTCCATATGCATCAGTGGCGTGGGTCTTATAAAGGAACAACACAGAACCTGGAGAAATAATTGCTGAAGCCCCCGCCGCTGAAATTGGTGCTGATCTCGGGTGATATCCCCATGGTGCCGCCCACCGATGTTACGCTGGATATCCATTAATAAATGAATGAGAATGAGTGGAGACACAACACACTATGGGCAAGAGCTAGAAGCCAATCGAAGAAATGTCAGTATTGTGGCGGTTCAATGGATTCCACTGTACCCCGGAAACGCGGGAATAAATCTGCGACGGTCATTCAGCCGGCGTGTGTTTCACTTTGAAGGAAATTCACCTTCTGGTATTTTTCCCGTCGTTAGTGATGCACTGCTCTGTTTTTGGGTCAGGATTTCCGTCTCCCACTCCGCCGTCGCCACTGGCCATGAGTAAGGATACTCCGCGACACCCTAACGTTCTGAATCAACAAAAAGGGCCATCGAAGGAGGATTTCTGCGCACCTAGCTCAGCAAACCGTTTGCATACGCGACTAGCGTATGTGAAGGGAACTAAGTGGGCGTCAACTCTATATGGGGGAATTACTGTGGACGTGTATGGCGGCAGGTGCTTGCCTTTATGGTAATTGAATTACCATAAACGGGATACGTGTATCACACACGCCCAGTGCATTCGAATACCACTGCTTACCTGTCTGCTCGTTGTCTTTGGAGAGATGTCAAGATCGATATCTCCCCAGATGGCGGACTTGGCTCACCTCCATACGACGTGGATATTGTTTGAGGGATATATTGTGAATTCAGAATGTAGTCCAACCACTGCGAACGGATGAGCCATGCTCAGCGGAAACTTGAAGGATACAAACATCGAGGTAGGGTTCGTTGGTATCTTTGCGGAATGTAAGCACCACCAAATTAGCAACAAAAAAAGCAGCACTCGCCGACGGGGGTCTGGCTGTCGGGAATGAACGGTGGGGCCCCGGCGGTGGACCAAAATGTGCCCGGTGTCGGATGAGAAATTCCGAGCCCAAATTGTACATCGAGGTTTGCTTCCTGGCCGGCCGCCGATAAGGTTTGGTTGTTCAAACCACCTATCAACATCTATATGAGGGGCAAGGTCTGCAATGTATGCAAGATCGCACCATAAACGGAAACGAACTTGAAAGCCGAGTTGACAGCGGCCGGTAATTGCTGACGGTAAAAGGAGTTCAGATCCCTCAGATTGGCGTATTGGTCTAGGAAGCCCGTGATCCCGATCGCGTTCTTCTTCGTGGCCCTCGGTCTATAGCCCACGGCGTTGTATAACTGCATAACACAGCGGAGAGTAATGCGTGTAGCGCAATCGGGGTCCACATGAGGCCCAGAGGGCGCCGCAACCGACTTGGTAGAGTCGATAGGATCAGCGTCTTCGGGATGAAGAATGGGCGACAACCCATTCCATCTCGCAAACATCGTGGTCGGCTGTATCAATTCGATGTGAGAGTGAAGGTACTGGGGAAGGCTATAGCTGGTAGCGCGGACGAGAACGTCTCCGCTGGTATGCTGCCACGAGTAGTACTCCTGAAGCAAAAGCGAGTCAAACGACAGGGGCGGTAAAATAGATCTCCATCGCGCTTACCGCACCCAGAAGCTGTTCGGCGAGACGTATGGGTACTGTTACACTGACCCAGTCCTTTGCTGGGGACCGGACGAGGTCGCCTTTGGGAATGCCATGCAAGGAAAGCCAGTCATCCACCAAAATCAGACTTTCGGGATGAGGGGCCACGAATTTCTCGACTTCTTCCTTCGCCATGTGCGCGCCATATCGACGGTGGTCCGGATCGCTGATTTGATACAATAGTTTTTCCAAAGCCGGGAAGTCTTGCTGAAAAATAGCGATGCGAAGCCGGATATTTTGTTCGGGAGGGGCTCGACCCAGCTTAATCCAGGCGTGAGGGGAGGGGACGCTTTCTTTGACCTGCAATGCGAGGTCTTGAGGTGTGAAGGCAGCAGGAACCGCAGCGGTAATCGTGACAAGAAGAGATAGCAGTAGGAAAAAAAGCTGCATAGTGCCGAGTGAAGGCCCGTTAGGTCGTAACTTTCATTTTCTGACCCCCTGCTACTTATAAAGCCAAGGAGAGGCTTCCAATGCTGTCCCAGAAGCCTTCTTCTCATAACAGATCTGAGCGATTTAAGAGCGCTGTGGCGTTGGTCGAGCATGGTGTAAGAATCGGCATGGCCGACTTTCCGAATCGTTTACGCCATCCGAGCGCTTCCTCGAGAGACTTCGAAAGACAAAGCAACGCATCTTTGCGGGCGAAGTATTTTACAGGTTGGTTTTGGAACATGAGTCCGGGGGGCCAGTGGTCGAATTCCGAGGCACGGTTGATGTCGTAAACGGGTCTGTCGTGTCCTCTTCAGGTTCTTCTCGGCCAGCGGAGATACACACGCGGTGATTGACTCGGATTCCAAAACAGGTATCTTGAACAATTTGATAGAGAATGTAGCGATGGTTCTGGGACGTTGTTATAATACCTCGCCCAATGGCACCTTTCCCGTACCACGCTCCAGGGGCTGCGGTTGGTTCGGTGCAGGTTTCCACCCAATCTAGGACGATTGACTGGATACGATATTGCGTTCTTCGGAGAAAAAACAGGTAACTTACCATGTAGATAATTTGAAAGGTTGCTGGGACGCTTCCGTCCTCGTTCCCGTGGAGAGCTACGTGTGTCCGTCAGTAGGGATGCGGAAAAGACACCCCCAAAACACACCGGCGTAGATAGCGGATGCAGCCGCGAGCGTATCACGGCGAAGAGCACGGCGAGGGCCAAGGATGGCATTTCCCTCGCCCATCGCACCCAAATCGTCCATCAGCGCCCACATGTCTGGGTACGCGACCTTTACTTCGTCGACGTCAACCGTAAGCAGAGAGAAACCAGCACGGCCCATGAGGTTAGATATATCGCGTGTTTCTGCGACAACATTGGCAAGAAATATGGCGGCGACCAAAACACACACGAGTCATGGGCGAGACGTGCGGAGCAATGCCTCCTTCGCGCTCAAGCTCAGCTAGTTGGAGCGCCGTGCGTAACTCGAAAAGTGTGTCGCCGCCAAACATGGCTCCCAGAAAGAGACCATCCGGTCGTAATGCCTCCCGTATTTGGACCAGAGTACCTGATGACGGTTTGTGCTGCGATTCGCGGAAGGGAAGTGCAGCGTACCGGGTAGATCGTTCACCCAATGCAAGCTCAGACATGACACTATCGCCTCTTGAGAGTCTGGTTCCACGATTTGCAATAGGTTCTCCTCGTCCCCCTGTATCCGTTCGACTTGCACTGGTGCGACATGTATCTGCGAACAGACTGAATTACGCGCCGACGCAACCCACCTTCGAACTCGGAGTCAGGATCTCGGTGGAGAGCCATAGCTACATACAAAATATGAGTAAGAAAGAGTAAAGCGCACTGCTGGACGATCGCATACCGCTGGAGTCAATCATGATGGACTTCTTGGCCCTTTCAGGTTCCAGGAGTTTTGAAAAATGCCCAGAGCCGGATCCAAGGTCTAGAATGGTGCCAAAGGTACGTTTTATGTCCTGCGAATAGTCAAGACGTGTTTCCCGAGTGTCAACGCGTCGGTATACCATGAATCTCTCCATCATTCGGTCTGCGACCTCCTCGCGCACGTAATCGACCGTTCTGCTGCCTTCCCGGAGGGCGGCGCGGTCCTTCTGGATTCGTTTCGCATTGCGGTCGAATACCTGAAAAGGCCCTAGGGTGTGGGGATTTGCAGAAGGAGATGCAGGGGATATTGCAGCTAAACGGGCAAGTGAACGACGAAACATGGACCAATACCGGTACTGCCACCGCCACGTGCGGAGCGCGTCTTTCCCTCCAACCAAATGGACGAGGGCCCTGCCTTCTCTCTTAGCAATATTCTCGACTCGGAGAACCATGCAGAGCTCGAGCATCCTGGACGAAACGGCGTCCCCATCGGCGGCTGGGACGAAGAAGAGGCACACGCCAAGCCCGAGGAAGGGACGTGTATAGAGTGTGAAGGTAAGTGTCTGGCCCAAAAATTACTCTCCCCCGTTGAGTAATGCGCACAGACCAACCCGCTGAAGTTCGGTGTGAAACCTGCGGAAATGATATCTTCTGTGAGGTGTGCTATGCCGCCCAGCACCGGAAAGGGTCGAGAAAGCAGCATGTCATGAAACCTCTCAGTGGTCCGAGAAAGGCGAAAACGAGTGCTGCGGACGCGCCGGCGAAACCTGAGGCGGGAACAGATGCGGTCAGTCCCCTCGGTTTCTAAACGCTATTAGTTTTTAAATTATGTGTTAGATGGACGCAGACGACGGCGACTCGGATGACGAGGAGTGGGAGCGCGTTGTGGCCGGGCCATCTACCGAAGTGACACTCTCCGCGCAGCCTGCCGTAGGGGCCGCCGTAGGCGAGTGGTTCGTCGAGCGCTCCAAATTCATTCCACTCCGTCTTAACCTTGCCGAACGAAAATACCTCCGGCTCCTCGAGGCGGCCCTCTCCGTCTCCGAATATACCGATAAAATTGATACCATCGGCTTTGGCCTCTCAAAGGCCAAGCGAATCGTGCAGCAGATCCGGGAACTCTGTGCGATCATGTCCGGCCTTCTGTTGTCCGCAGACTACAAGAGGGGGCAGGAACTGTTCACGGACCGCGATTTCCAGGCGAATGCCGAATTTTACCAGCTCATATTCGAGCTTGGGCGTCGCCATAAGATCATGAACCCTGAAAAAATGCGTACCACGTACGGCAAACTCATCTACCTGCTTCAGTTCGTGCCGAGGCCCTGTCTTCTTTGCATCAACTAAGGGAGCGTATGTATCTTAGGGACAGCCAGTCGCCTGAAGTCGAGGACCTGCTGAGTTTCTCGTGTGTGCGGCCGATCAAGACAGTTTACACGCTGCTCGAAGAACATGGCGCCCTCGACCTCCTCCGCGACGACCTTGTCACCGTCGCCACCAAGGAGATCTACTCAGAGGGCCGCGCACGCCGGGACATCCAAAAAGACATCAAAAGCAAGGAGCGCGCCATCGAGTTGCTCGCCTCACGCTACACCCGCAAGAATCTGACGCAAGACGACGTCCGGCTCTGCTTGTACAGTATCGGGGACAACCACGCGTTCCTGCGCACGAATCGCGATCCTTGCGAACGCATGATCGGATATCTGAAGGAGTACTTCCATCCGACAGAAGCGAAGGACTCAAAGGCCAGCCTCGCGATCCGCAGCGGGAAAAATGGTGCCCGCCTCTCGCACGATCACAGCAAGCAATATGCATATGTGATCCAGAGTCTGACACTGTGGCGGGAGATTCTACACGGTGAGCGGTGTCTTTTCTTGCCGTGCGTTTACCTTGCTGTGCGTTTGCTCATGTTAGCGTAGACATGTTTCACCTGTGAGCTACTCTGCTGTCCTTGCTTATTCATTTCATGACCACAATCCTCACAGCTGGAGCCTTGCGGAAAGCGATCTACTGTCCGAGAACGTGCCTTACCGCTTGCGGGACACGGGCCAAGGCCTTAACCGCGTGCAGGCAGCACCGAAGACGTCCAGAATGATGCATCAGATCCTCAACAAGGCGCAGAGGAGCGTGGGGACGTGGATCGGCTCGAGGTACCGTTGAGTTTCAGTCGCGTCATGTCCGAGTCTAATCCTCTTTATTATCAAGTGTCATAGTATGTGCTACGTCGATCTCGTAAAAATCCGACTCCGCGGCTGATTCTTTTTACCAGCATATGGGAGACCACAATGTCCCCAACAGCTTACTCTTCATAGATAAATATACCCAGATATACAGGATCTTGCTGCCTATCTGCAACACATTGACGCAGATACAAGGTCTCGCCGCCAAGCCTGCCATCCGTTCCTACATCGACAACGAGTTTGGGTCGCCGGATAACCTGCGCCGCGAGATCCTGGGCGACTTTTTCAGACACGGCTTCGACGGGTCAGGCGCGGATAATTTCTTCGATGCCGGATCATGCATCGACGGCCGACTGACGAGCGCCTGGAACTGGTGCTCGACGCTGGAAAAGAAGAGATACTTCCACGTATTCCTATTAACAGGTCGGTGCGGCCTTGCTGTGCTTCGTCCCCAAAGACTGATTGCTGGTTCGCAGGCTTCACCGGCTTCGACGGCGAATGGTAGCATCCGCTCCAGAGGATCTTAGACTAGAACAACGATGCACGTTTAACGCCAAAAGCTGTAGATTTGGCTTTTCTCTTGCGCCGTAAGTGCGATTCCAGCATTGTTAGATGCAGGGTGACGACAATGCCTACATTGACCCTATCAATACATGATCAATACATGATCGCTCATGCTACGACTTGTGTTTGCCCGACGGGCGGTGGGCCTTGCTTTCGTGCAGCCGCTACAACCTCCAACACACCCGCGAGACCCGCCTTCCAAGCGACCAGCCGCTTCTCCAACGCCTCCCACTGCTCGCGCTCGAATGTCCGGGCCGTCGAGCGGGTAATATGCAGACTCTGTGAAGTCTGCGAAAGTTTTCCTGAAAGAAGGCCAGCGCGTATGACTGATTTCCGTGGGTCAGGAAGGGTGAATCAGCGCATGAAGGAGGGGGGACAGTACCGTCTATAACCCATTTTTCGACCTCCGAAGGCGCTACCTGGAGCGCTTCGGCGACCTTGGCGTACGGGAGGTCTTGGCCGATGTTTTTGAACCCGAGAGAGGCTAGCGTCAGAAGACGGATTTTTCGCTCTAGCTGCGCTCTTTCGAGGTCTGAGATCTGCGTTGGCGGCGATGATGGGAGAGCGGGAGAAGACGACTTACGGTACTTTTCTAGCGCCCCGGGATGGCTGTCCTCCCACGAGTTGAATTGCAGGAGCCCATCGTTTAGGAAGATTTGCAGGAGGGCAAAGAGCTCGTGCTCTTTGGCAGCAACCACGGCATCGAGCTTGAACAAAGGATCAAAGTCGAAGACGAAAGGGAGCCGGAGGGCGGTAGCGATGGTCTCCACAGCAGCGGTCTGAGCTGCGGGAGAGCTTGGAGGTAGTGACCGCACATATGCCAATGAGTATTCGTACGCGGTTCCTCTGGCGCAAAACATTAAACGGGGAGAAAGAGGGACTGGGCGCGTGATAGACGCACAGTTGACCAGACTTTTCGTACGCATCGGCGATTGCTTTGAGGAATGTGCTCTTCTCTTCGGCAGAGATGTCCCACTCCCGTAGCCATTTTTCTACGTCGATTCTAGCGAGTTGCAGAGCGTCGAGCTCCCCGTTGGCCGTCGCGAGGTCAAGAAGGGCTGAGTAGACGGCGAGTCGTAATGGCGACTTGCGTGGAATGGCATTGAAAAGGTTAGAAAGTCTGCGAGACATATGAGATCACACAAGTTTTGGAAAGAACGGGCGCACAAGCGGTATCGGATGGATGTCTGCTCTGACGGTGCAGAAGAAATGGTCTGTATCAGCCCAGCAACGAATTGTTTTGTTTCGGGTGAGTCGGCCGCATACAGGGAGAACAAATGTGAATATATGAGGTTGAAAAAGCCCTCGATTTCTAGGCACAGTGAGGATTATAACAAGTCAGACTTGCGTCGACACACCTTTTTCTGAACCATCTCCGAGGCCCTTGACATCCACCAGGACCATGGACAATATTTTTCGCCGCCGGTCGTCATCCTCTTCCAATGACTTCTTGCCTGCTTCGGTCTTCAACGCATCCTGGAACGGTCGGATCGCAGAGGCTCGTTCTTCTTCTGCTCTGTTTCTGACAATATAATTGACCAATTCTTGTATCTACTGGGAATGTAAGAGTGGCGCAACATAGAAGGTCTTAATGCACCTGCTCTTCGAACGTCCCCTCCGCGAATATGGCGATTGAGTCCGCTGTAGCCATCGTCAAGAAATTTCTGGGATGCTCTTGGGCAACACTGACAAACATTCGCCTCCAGCACGGTCCGGAAACTCCGGTGTCAGTGAACTTTACTCTTTGACTGTTGGGCCTCAGGTTACAAGCTCATGAGGCCTGAGGAGCTATACTGTAGGTACTGTAGATCCCATTACTCTCGGTTCATGTTCCGGCAAGCTCCATCGTGCCAGAGTCGGCGTGTTTGTGTCGGGCTTGGGCTTGCAGTGCTTGTGCTGGATTGCTAATCTTGGCTTATCTCCAACTTGAACAACAAGTCTTGTGTCTCAACGATAATGGCCATTTCTCTTTCTCCGCTAGCTCTCCCAGAAAGTGCTGATGCTTCAAAATTCACGGATTTTGGGCGCGAAGTCAAGGGCATTAACCCCGGAGCTCTGAACCCGGAGGAATTTGAACAAGTCAAGGATGCGTTGTACAAGGTAGCCTTATATCCAATCCTTCGATTGGCTGCTCTCATAATTATTCTTTAACCCAGCACGACATCCTTTTATTCCGGGATGTTATCTTAACACCCGAACAACAATACGCGCTCACGAAGGCAAGACCGACCGACAGGTGAACAAAGATAAACAGTGACCATTTCTTCCAGGCGTTCGACCCCGAATCGGAGAGCTACGGGCATGGGAACAACAAGACCGGGAGTAACGTCAAATCGATCCTACACCCCGACCTCAAGACCATTCCTCGCGTGCCTCAGGTCCAGCTTATCGGGAACGGGACTGTGTACGAACACGAGGGTCTTGCGGAAGCAATGCTTAAGCATCCTAGCCACACGACGTTCCACAAGACTCGCGTCTCGCTCGAAGACGAGGCTAAAGGAATAACCCGCTTCTACCGCTGGCATATCGACGCGGCGCTCTATGATCTTTCGCCTCCTCGCGTTACGACTCTATATGGTATAACAGTGCCTTCGGGGAATCGACAGACTTGCCGGTACGACGATGGGACTGGTGACGAGCTACAGGTCCCCCTGGGGACCACCGCGTTTGTCTCAGGCAAAACCATGTTCGAACTCCTTCCATCCGATCTCAAGGGTCTCGCTGTGCGGTCTCGAGTTAAATACGCGCCGCATCCGTACGTGTGGATGGCGCCTGCCCATGCACTGTCGACCGGTCTGGGGATAGAATCAGAAGGTTTGGAACTGCCTCTTGATCAATTACCGCCCTGGGAGGAGTCGAAACTTAAAATTTTGCCCATTGTGAGCCTCTGCAAATAATTGTCACCGAAAGCGCTCATAGCATTTATGCACAGCTGTGGAAGAATCCCGTTACCCAGCATCTGCATCTCCAGGTCCATCCTTGCGGCGCTGCGGAGCTTCTTGTAGACCCCCTCCCAGCCGGGGCACAACGTGAAGGAGCGATGTACCCTGATGGCGCTCACCTTACCGATCTGAAGGAGGTTCGTGACATCCTTTATAGAATGCAGCGACCGGCTATTGCTCCTTCGGTAAGAAACATATTTCCATCATTGCGTTCAAATAACTAAGCAGTTCATTAGTTGATTTATCCCCACGATTGGTGCGAATTTTTGGCCAGCTAAGCCAATGTACTGCTGATCGGCTATCTTTCAGGAGCGAGAGGGACCTGGTTCTATTTCACAACCGGGGCGTCTTGCACACGGTTGTCGGTGCCTTCGCTCCAGACCAAGTTCGTGCATTCCACCAATGCAATCTCGCTGCTTCGGACGATCCGACTGGTCCGACCGTAGAGGATGTCGAGAAGTGGTGTTAAATATATATATACTAAGCGGTCTTAAAAACAGTTAGATATATTTTGTATATCGTACGAATTAGGATACACGCATTGCAATTTAGAGCGACTCTACTTTGTCAGCATCGCGACAACTTCCTGGTATCTCTTCTGTGTACCCCCCACTACCTTCTCTTCAATGATCCACCCATCCATGGTGCCTTTCGGGCCCGCTTCTAGCCCCTTGCGGAAGCCGGCGCCGACAAGCCAATCCCGCAGATACTGTTTATCAAAGGAAGGCTGCGACTTACCTGCCGCATATCCCTCAAGCGGCCAATAACGGGAAGAATCGGGTGTGAGGAGCTCGTCTATTAGTATGAGGTCTTGACGAGAGTCGGCGTGAGGGAGTAGTCCAAACTCGAATTTAGTATCGGCGAGGATCAGCCCACGTTCATGGGCATGAGCGGATGCGGAGGAGTAGAGCGCCAGTGCTGCGGTAGAAATCTTGACGTAGAGATCTTGCCCGATCAGAGCCGCGGCTGAGAGAAATTCATATAGTTGCGATCCTTTCGATGACGGAACAAAGCAGACCTTTCTCGGGCGAGATGTTTTCGTCATGCGAACCTTGCTCCGCCTTTGTCGACGGGGTGAAGAGAGGCTCGGGGAGTTGCTGCGACTCAACCAGGCCCGAAGGAAGAGGGATGCCATGAACGGTCCCACTTTTCTTGTATTCTGACCACGCAGAGCCTAGGGGACACCTGTTCGCCTTTTGCGCTAGGCGGAGAAGTTATAACACACGCCTGTGAGGTATCCGCGAACGATCGCTTCCAGCGGAATGACCTGAGCTTTCTTGACGAGCATGGCGCGTCCTTCGAGTTGCTCACGATACTCCCGCACTTCGGCGGGCATTTCGTCGATGTCGGCAGTGATGAAATGATTCGGGATGATATGTGCAAGTTTTTGGAACCAGAATATTGAGACCTCTGTCAGAAGCTTCCCTTTTTGAGGGATACCCTGCAAAACGTCAGAGAGCGGAGATACATGTAGGCTATCGAGCCAAACATTTTTGAGAACAACATCATAAGCAGATATCCTGTCCGAGGCCACAAAAAGCAGTTTATCGGATTCAGAAGCCGCGTATATGTCGCGTACTTTCCCTCTAGAAAGCAGGGTCAGCTTCGGGAGGTGTGAATGCGTGAGTGTAGCCATCTGTTGCCGGAGATGCTCGTTGGGGAAGAAACCGGTTGTTTGTTCGCGTTTTTCATAAAGCTACCAGAGAAAATGTCTTCATCCTCGTCCTCGTCCAGTAGCTCCAGCTCCAGCTCCAGAAGTTCCACGCCAGAACCAGTTACAAAGCGCAAACGGGCTGATGAAAACTCGGGCTCGGAAAGCGACTCTTCGGACGATTCAGACGGCGAGGAAGTCCCGGAAGTTCCTGTCCTTTCCCATGCTGAACAGCGCCGACAAAAGAGGAAAGAAAAACAAGAGAAATTAGGACAGCCCGCCAAAAAGCGAAAACTCCCCGATGGATCCGCTGCTCCTGCTGCCCCTTCGAAGAGGCAGAATTCTGTCTGGGTCGGCAATATGACCTTCAAAACTACGACGGAGGCTCTCACCGAGTTCTTCAAAGACGCAGGTGAAATTACGCGGATACATATGCCTACCAAGCAACCTAGCGCCCCAGCAATGAAGGCGGAGAATCGAGGGTATGATTGCCAATTTTACGAGCCAATGCACAGTTAACAATCATTTGTTTATCTAGTTATGCATACGTCGATTTCGCGACTGAAGAATCCAAAAAGGCTGCGATAGCCATGTCTGAGCAGAATCTATTTGGGAGAAAGTTGCTCATTAAAGACGGTTAGCTCTCTTGTTTCAAGGATCTGTTCAAATGCTCTGTTCAAATACTCATAAGGTTTCTAGGAGGTGATTTCACTGGTCGGCCTGCGGTGCCCGGCGTGGAAGGTGTTGCTGTTACCGGTTCAGAAGCGCCAAAAACACATTCAAAGACCGCCCAAAAGATCCTGCGCGCCCAAAAGCAGCCCCCAGCCCCAACACTCTTCCTTGGCAATCTAGGTTTCGAAACCACTGAACAGTCCATTCGCGAATTATTCAATGCCCACCGCCCTGTCAAAAAGAAACCGAAGACAGAGGAGGGCGAGGACGAGGTGAAGCCGGAGGGAGATGACAAGTGGATACGGAAGGTCCGGATGGGCACATTTGAGGACAGCGGCCTTTGCAAGGGGTCTGTAATAGAGCCTCCCTCGCAATTTTTCTCTGACCCTTGCCCAGATTCGCATTTGTCGACTTCACCTCCATTGATCACGCAACGTCCGTCCTAGTCAACCCCAAGAACTACCTCCTAAACGGACGTAAGCTCGTGGTCGAATATGCCTCTGCGGATGCTGTCCGTCGCGGGGCCCCAAAAACAAAACGCGAGGATGGCGGTGGGGAGCGGCGGATGCCACAGCGGAGAAAAGAGGCCAAGTCGCGGGGGCCCCGTGCTGAGAAGAAGCTGGAACGCGAGCAGAAAGATGCCGGTGCCACGACTTTCAGCGCGCCCAAAACTTATGACAACGCCGCGCCGGCATCGACAAGACATGAATCCCGCGACGCGGAATCCAGCGGTGGTGGGAGGGACAGGAAAGGTCCCAAAAATCGCCCGAAGCCGGGTGCGGCCCTCGCGCTCGCGAAACGTGAATCCGCCGCCATCGTCCCGAGTCAAGGTAAAAAAGTAGTCTTCTAGGTATGTGTAACGAGGCATAGGTATTTTGCGCATCCACCAATAAATTACCTTCCTATCACCTAAGAAAGTAAGATTATGTACATTATATGGAGGGATAGTCGGCTACGTGTGTACTCCGTCGGTGGGATTATGGGTCCTGCTCGTCAGCTTCCTCTTGCATCATCCCCACCTCGTATTCGCCGCAAAGGTCCCATCGGGAGCCTTCGGCAGACGCGGAAACGTACTTGACGAATCGCATCACGCGTTCGTCTCGCAGGACGAGCAGCAGACGGTTGAATCCGGGCTGCACCGTCAGCAACGTGCTGTCCTCCTCCTCCTCTTCGTCGCCATCCTCCTCCATGGACGTATCATCATGTTCCACCTCATTCTCAGGGTCGACCTCGACGTCTTTGTAAGGAGCATGCCCATTCCCGTTGACCTTCCCATTCCCGTTAGTATGTTTTGAAGAAGAGGCTTCGTTGCTGCTGTGTTTCGCATCGGCATGTTTTTTTACGGTCCCATCGCGATAAACGGCCGGGTCATCTTCTTCGTTGTGCGGCGCCATGTAGCACTGTGATCGGAATCATTAATACATAGGCGCCGATTCGTGCGATATGAGACATCGACGCACCTCCCAGCCACCCCATTCGGCTGCTTGCCAACCGCGCGGTTTAATATCCGCAGACTTGCGGGACCGCGTTTTCACAGATAGTGCCGGCACCTCCCCCGGCCGCGCATCGGGCGTCAGACCCAGCACCACATCGAGGCGCGCCTCCTTCTCTTCGCTCGTTGCCAGTGTGTAGTCCAGCCCGGGGCGGAAGCGTCGCGCCTCGACACAATGGCGCATGGGCAGTAGGCGCGACACGATCGCGAGCCACGCGCGGAACGCCGGCGACGAGAAGAGCTCGTCCTGCAGACCCCGCAGGATCTCATCGCACGACGCGGCGGCACGCGGCGCCACAGCCTGAGCGGGTGCACCGGCGTTGTGCGGTTGGAGCACACAGTAGCGCCACTTGTGCGGTGGGCCGCGGACGGTCCATGCGCCGCCAGTACCGCTGCCGTGCGGGGGGACGCGCCCAGCGCGGTCTTCGCCAAGCCCGTCTTTGGTGTCTAGCTCACGGAGGCGCGGCTCGAGCGCAGATGCGAGGTCGTTGCAAAGGAAGGAGTGGAGCTCGAGGGATGATTCTTCCACAAAGCGCGCGGAGAGTGCCTTCATCGTTCGGGGTTGCAAGTAGACGGGGTTAAGGAACTCGGAAAGGAAGGCCATGTGCTCTTCAGAAAGAGACTCTTCGGGAGGGTGCTCGACTTCAGTAGGGTAGGATTTGAAGACGGTAGAAGTCATCGCCTGGGACTAGATCAGCCTAGACCATTGTGGATCAGGTTAAAATACGAACTAGCTGCTCCCGCGAGCTCCTGGCCTGTGTTTCGACCTGCTCGGGCTCGGACATGTATCCCTCCTCTCCCTCCTGGGCAGCATGGAACCAGCCGCTAATACTGAGTCGCGCGCGACCATCTTCGCCCTCTCCACCAACTACGACCTCCTCCACAGAGTGAAAACTCTTCCCCGGTTGCACTTCAAAAAATATAAACTGGTTCCAACTAGGTGGGATGCTTTTGCTCGGTACGCTCACGGGCTCACTTTCCCCGTCGGAATTAATCACAGTGGGGTATAGCTCGAGCGCGCCGCCCCAGTCTTTTTGCCAGTATTGGAAATGCGGCAGAGGCATGTAGAGAATGTAGGAGACGCGCCGTGAGCCGATCACATCGTCGTGGTTGAGGAGATGGCATCCTCGGGTATATGAGTTGACGGACATATCCTGCTTCGTACCCGACAATGGCCCGCAGCCCGTTACAGCGCGCAGATAGTTGCGAAACACCGGGGAATATAGTGCATCACGAAGGGTGAGCAGACTTGGTAGCAGCGAGATTTGAGACGACGTGAGGTAATTTAACGAGGCCAGGTCACCCGTCTGGTTGACCTGGACGAGATATGAGCGCCCAGCTAAAGGGAATTCAAGAAAGCCCTATACCTTGTATATATCCGTCTCTTTTTCGGTGAAACTGAGCTCGCTGAGACACTCGTCCTTGACCTTTTGCAGCAAATCGTCCTGGAACAGTTTCTCGACGACGGCGTACTTGAACGGCTCATTGGACACGTATCCCGAGTGGAGTTGGGCAATGCTCGTATGATCCAAGACTCCGTCTGCGAACTGTGGAGTTGGGTCTGCTGCTGACGATGCGGGACCATTTGCATGGCCATTCGTCGCGACATGAGAGGATTTGAGCTTCTTTATCAAGGACGATGTGCCGCTGGACGACGGGGAAGAGTCTCGTCTATGCGTTCTTGCCATAGTCCTCGTTTGCGAATTTTTTCGTTAGTGGGAACCGCGGCTGGTATTGGTGAGAAGGAATTTTTGGAGAAGATATAATAAGTGGGGCTGGGCTGGAGGGTCTCGAGCCGGGGAACGGGTGCAGATGAAATTCAGAAAGGAAATTTCACTCAAACGTAGGTGCGCCTGGCCTCGACTCCGAGTCCAGAGCCGGGCCGCCGGGTCCCGGCCCCTCAGTCTCTTCTTCCTCTTCCTTACGTTCCTTACGTTGTAGCAGCGTATTCGTCTAGCGCTCTCATATCTCGGTGGATATAACCACGCGGCAGTCCAGCCTCCAGATTCCTCGCAAATGCTCTCTCGATCCTCTCAAAGAGGCCAAGTCACCCGAGCGGTCTGGATGCCATGGTCCAGAGTCCAAGCGCCGCTCAGCATCAAGCTCCGGATGCTTTCAATGATAGAATCCTGTTTCTCGGGATTTCCCCGAAAATAGACACGTTATCTTGGGACGACGCTGCACACAGGCAAAACCTTCAACAAGTAGCTTCTCGTGTATAAGTATTGCCTGCCCATAGGTGGGGTCAATTGGGTGAGGGCCTGAGAACCTTTATAGCGCTGACCCACGGACTGCGACGACAAAATTTGAAACGCGTTGACAAAGTCCATCCCCACCTTTCCACAACCCAACCCATGGCCCTTCCTTCTTAATCAGAAGGCCCTTGCGGCCGATGGCTCGTTTCCGCGGGAAGAAAAACGACGAGAAATAAATTTATTCTGCGTGAAGGTCGTGTGATACAATCTCGAGATCTCATGAAGGGAGGATAATAATCGCTTTCATTGACCGGTCTGGGTCGAAATTGAACGGTCTTTTGTGGCCTCGATGTGCTCCGGGTTTAGATCAGATCTCTCCGGTCTCACCGCGCTGTACCTGACTTCGTTTCTAGTGATTAAAACTTCCTCTTTTGCTTCAGCACGAAATCATCGATTCTGTCAAGATCCCGCCGATGAAGCAAATTCACAGGTTCGGCCACCGACTCAATCTGCCTACGTAGGTTATAATGGGCGGCATCCCAGTAGCCACAGGCGTTTGGGTTGCACACCAAAGGGATTATCGGCTCCATGTCCAGATGCATTATGAAACCTCGCCCCTCGCCAGTATTTTGGCTCCTGATAGCTAAGTTCTCCGTCGGCAAGCTGCGTCTTAATTCACTGGCGCGAATACGGGGCGATTGTCACCCTACGCCTTGACTTCCTTTCACTGGTCAGTTGAGGTTCAAATCTCCTTTTGCTTCATCGGTTCTGTCAAAATCCCCGAGATGAAGTCGCAGGCCCGGCCACAGAGTCACCCTTCAGAGGCAGGTACTTAGACGGCGTTCAACGTTGACCAAAGGCATTTAGTGCTGATCATCGGAATTGATATCTGCCTTTAGGGCTTCCAATGTAATTGCGACCTCCTCCCATTTGGTTTGAAAGTTCCTAATTTGCTTCAGGAAGATCCTCGGTTCTGTCGTGATCCCGGAGATCCAGCCGCAGGCCCGGCCACTGACTCGACCTGCCTAGACAGATAGCCGGCGTTTGGGTTCCTCAGGCTCATTAACGGGATTGTTATCCCTGCCTTGGGGCTCCCACGTACTGCGTCCCTCGTAGGTACCTGCTTTCTCTCCCTATAACTAAGTCGTCCGCAACCTCAGGCTGGGTCTTGATTTACCGGGCAAATGCGACGTGGTTGCTCGTTTTCACTTTTTTTGCGGTCCTCAGTGAAATGTCCTTGATTCGCCTTTTCAAAAAAGAAATTTCGATTTGGTTATCAGTATCGTATGCTGCAGGGCTTTTTTGGGTCCTCTGTCTTCGTCCTTGACTTCGTTCAATCAAACATATCTGTCTCAACTTCATAAGACGGGATAATTCCCCGGGATCGGTCTCCGCGAAGGGTTGTACCGTAATTGCCAAGCTTCGATCTCCCGCTAATTCTATCATTTTCCTCTTGGTTGGCCCATCCGCCTCTCTGCGCTCCCATGAGAAATTTCGGATTGGTCTTGTGGAAGAGCATCATAAACATACTTAAATTGTGAGACCTCCCGTGGGTTCTGGCGATGTCTTCTTTCTACACGTATTTTTTCGAGCGGTGTAGTATGAACTGGCGTTGGCACAAGCATAGTATGAACTTTTGCATATTATTTTCCCGATCTCAATTCCAAGCCGTTCAGGTTGCCGCGCGGCAGACCCTATCGGAGCTGCGTCACCATACGACGGAGCTATGCCGAGGCACCTCGGCACAAACTGCCGCCATCACTCAGCACAGGCCGTCGTCTGGCATAGCTCGGCAGGCCCTTTTTACCTCTGCCGCCGGGCTGTATGTTCCTCGAGGATTGTAACCCAGTGTTTTTTGTAAGTAGCCTGTTCAAGAGCCTGTTTATCTATATTACAATCAAGCTCCCCGTGTCCCCGCGAGACAAGACAATTTGACTCTGGACATTCGGATTGGCTCCCAGGGCACTGTGTGATGTGCTTCGTGGCCCCACCTGAATGTTCAAATTTCCACCGTACTGTTGAGTTGCTATTTAAAAATTGTCAAGATGGTCATTAGACAGGATGCGCACGAGCCGCATGTGGCTTTTGGCTCTTGTGCAAAGCCGCAACGGATTTCGTGTTCATTTTGAGTTAAGCACCATCATTACATTTCCAAACTTGTATTCGACGCCTGAAACACCTGAATCTTCAGTACTGTGGAATTCGTCTGCGAGGAGAGCTCGGGAAACCCATTTTTTTCACCGCATCACTCAAGCGGCTGAATTGTTGGCTCCTCTAATACACCGGTGGTCCTCTACCCAGACAGCCTCAATATACAATGGTCTACTATACACTTGTTTTACATGTATTCTAGTCAGATATATATTGTTGAGGCCTCAAATCTTCTGTTTTGGGTGCGGCTTTGCACAATGTCCAAAAGCCGCATGAAGCCGCATGCGGCCCATGCGGCTTTTGCGCATCCTGTCTATTTATTGCTCGGAAAGTGTTCTGATGTCGCCTCGCATTTAGAATAACTTGCACCTACAACAGTGGCTGCGAGAGGTCCAACAATTGAATGGGTATGAAGGAAGGCAAGTCAAACGGCCGGTGCTACTGCAGTCTTTTTTCTGGAGAATTTACTAATTTACTAATTTCCCGAGGGATGGGTTGTATGGGAAATTTCAGCAGTATGAATAGAACATCAGACAGAAAAAGAATTTAGAAAACAAGTGTAACAAGGTCGCGAGAAGTCAACTGTAGGTTGATGATGAGCGGCCTCTCCAGTTTCAATTAGAAATGTTCACCAATGTTGTACAGTAAGAGTCTATCCCTGATATAGCTCACTCCTCAGCGTAGCACGGGTTACTGCTAGTAAGTTTATACACGGCCCTAGTCTCTCTTGACAGAGACTTGATCGTTTCTGGCGCTTCCCTCGCTCGATAACACCAAAACCGCTCCCCTGAGGTGGTCGGGGCGTTGGTACAGAGCAGTTTGTTGCTCCTAGTTGACATGGCAGCCCATTGAGGGTGTGCGTTTTTCCTTTGGCTAAATACATAATGAGAAGGGAGGAAAGATTATGGGATTTCCTGATACAAATCCGGTTAGTAGTTGAATATTCGGGCATCCAACTTGAACTTCCATTGAATTATTGAACAGTCACTTCAACGTGTCACTGCGAAGCTTTCAAGGTTGCAAGAATGGAATTGGAATCCGTTCCCCGCTGCAGAGGACCTCTCAAACCAAGTTGTTTTGCTCCGATATTAGAAGCTCCTGTTTATAAACCGCTGTTCATATAAACGTATTTATAAACATGGGAAGGCCGACCATTGACATAACATCATCATCGACCCGCTCGTCGGCGTCAGACGGTTTCTTATCTCATGCGAAACCAAGGATAAGACTCTGAATAATACTGAAGCTCGACGGGGTCCCGTTTCCGGAACTGTCACGGTAGTCTACCATATATCAACCGAGGAGGGAATATATGTAGTCGGAACTCAATTACCATTGACACACTTCTGGATTGCGCCATGCCTCGTCATCGGACTCCAATGATAAGTATATATGAACAGCGGATCGGCGTCAACGTTCTGTTGAATCGAAATGTCCCCTCAACACACCGATTTTGTGAAGCTCAATGAACAATATGTCGCAGACTTCGGCGACAAGGCCTCCCTGCCTATCCCGCCCGGGAAAAAGCTTATCATAGGTGGGAACAACTTGCTGTTTTCTTGAGTGTTGAATGGACCCTCCGGGTCGACAGTGACGTGCATGGACGCTCGATTGTGTGCTTATTTATTCGCTGGATGCACATCTTACCAACTGAGTGTATGAAGGGACCCAGCGGCCTTCCTCGGTCTCAAAGAGGGCGACGCGCACGTCATCCGGAACGCAGGCGGTCTCGCGTGGGTGTTTTGCTGCCATGCGAGGCCGATTTGACTTCAAGTTTAAATTATTTTCGCAGGAAGGACGGACTTCGAAGCATCATAATCTCACAGCGGCTGCTTCACACGCGCGAGATAGCCGTGATCCACCACACCGACTGCGGCATGTTGATGTTCACGACCGATCACGTGCGCTCGATTGTGAAGGATGCCGCGAAGGGAGATGCTGCCGTGGCGGCGCGCGTCGACGCGATTGATTTTTTGGAGTTTAAAGATTTGGAGGCGAGTGTGAAGGAGGATGTCGCCTGGTTGAAGAGTGACCCGCTGATCTTGCCAGAGACGCCCGTGACTGGTTGGGTTTATGACGTCAAGAGCGGAAAAGTATCACAGGTCGTCTGAGATTTTTGTAAGTAGGACTTCAGGATAATTGAGTGTTCTCTATGAGATCCGAGTGGCGATTTTCTTGAAGTTCCTTACTCCACGTCCCGCCATCGAAAGTTCCCACGGTTGAAACAAGTTCGTTGCCACCATCGTCCACCACATTATTCAGGATAAAGCAAGACGGGTGCGATCAATGCACAGCTGAGGTGCAGTGAAACCCTCAGAACACAGGCCTCCCACAGAGGAATACTGCGGGTGCTTTTGAATCTTTGGTCAACTTCGAGCAGTATGTGATGGAAAACACTCAACGGCAGACTAAGTGGTCCTTCTCGACTGTGAGGATCAACGTTGCGACTTCAATTGAATGCGACGGTTCGGATGATCTTGCAGTGGACGCAGAGGAAAGGGAGTCTGCAGTTTTTCTCTTGTTTCTCGATAGCAATCATGATGAGACTCGGCCTGTATTTAGCTGGCAACCTTTGTAACTGTTCCAATTATTTCCTGTATCTCGCTGCATTTTAGTCAAGCCATAGGATGCAGTCTAACCCTCGCATAAAAGCTTGACCAATACACGAAATGTTCAGGCTGTTCCAATGTTCTTTACCGTCCTCCCCTTCGTCTCTTTAGCCTTCTTGCTCTCGCCGCCCCGGTGGTTGAGCGACGAGCTGCTTGTTCCGAAGTTGTGGTCTTTGACTTCAACCCTATTCCGAGAGGTGTTCATAATAGTCCTGTAGGTGATTTTTACTCGGGGGACGACGGAGCCGGCTCGGATCGTGGCGGGTCTGCCCCTCGAGGCAGCTCTCAAGCCAGCAATTGGCGTAGTCCTTGTCCTTCGCGGGTGTGGATTACCCAGCAAGTATTCCACGATTTTTGGAGAGGGGAATCTGAAAGGATCGAAGACTATGGCGTCGGACGTAAGTCTAAAATGTTTTGATCATTGCTCGTCGGTAACGCGCTAACAGCTGATGAACGACGCCACCCTCGTGCCCTAACGTGAGTTATCGAGAGAAACTGACCTTTTGAGCTAACTCTATTGCTACAGCCACCGTTGGGCACAGTCAAGGACACATGTGCACAATCCGGCCAAGCAGATTTCTTCGGATGTTTAATTAATACTGCTCTTATTTTCGTAAGCCTGAAACTCTAAATCCGCTTTTACATGACTGACTTGTAAATGCAGGGGATCCGGATAACGGCACAGCTGTTGCAGGAATTGACGAAGCCAAGCGAAGCCAACACCCTAGTTATCTCCCCGCATCTATTCGTTCGCGCGATGAATAGTTTTTGGCATTCTGACATTTTTCATCCAGAACCTACGGAGAAGACGCTCAGTCGGCGGCCACATTCATTGCCAGTAAGGTTAAGCGCTAGCCCGTGGATGTTGTCAGGAGATTTTGTATATATAAAAGAGTTTGTGAAGAATCGATGTGCGAGATGGACTCGGTAGAACTGCCCAGCTGTAGTTTTCCACCAGAGGCAGAGTAAAATTTGAGCACTTGAACTTGAATGATTTTGGAGCGGACTTCGGGCCGTAATTGTCGTTAATAACCAAGATGAATGCTGTAAGAAAGTTAAAGACGCTGTCAATGTGGCCCTGTCGGCCGTAGAACGCGTCCATAAATCTCGTGTCGGAATCCAGGAGTCTGAGAAACGAACTCTGGAAAAAAAGAAGCGCCGACCGCTGATGTGGAGAGCTGTGGAGCAAAAATGAGAATGAGCACACAGTCCAAAGGCCTCGGATCGATAAGACTCGTCTGCGATATATAAGGCTCGTCAACGCCGCCTAAGAGCGAAACCCTAAAGGACACACCGCGTGGTTGCAGCCTGTTTGGCGAATTCCTATATTGGAAACGCTGCCACTGTTGACTTCACACTTCTTGCCTCTGCTCCACCACCTATAATGTCTGCTGAAGTCATCGAAGATCCTCCTCATCTCCCGCCTTTGCCCCGATCTGCTTCAAACCCTAAACCGAAAGGCATACTGAAGAATACGCCTCAAGCGCCGGGATCCGGGGGACAGTTAGCACCCGTATTCCCTTTCACGGATTCTTCAGTCTAACTGTTCTCAGCAGTTTGCAATGGGATGAAGAGAACCTGGCCCTGACGGAGATCCAGAAGGATAGTCTTATGAAGATCACGGAGCCCAAGACTCCATACGTCAGATACAACGCCGAGACGGATACGGTGGAAGGAGGTATGCACAAATTCTCATCCCCGAATTGCACCTAATGCTGAAAAATGCGATAGAGATTCCAAATCTCGATTTGAACGGACAGTATGTCTGGACGAATGGAACCAGCACCAGCAATCCCGCTTCTCCTATTGCTTTGCCCTCACCCACTGGGGCTGATGCCTCAGGCCCTTCGTCACGGCGGACCTCATTCTCCAGCGCGGGCAGATCTGGGTCTGTCGGGCGGTCTGGAAGTGCATCTGGGCGTTCTGGGAGCGGCAATTCTAGCCGCAGCACTAGTTTCAACCTTCCAAACGAGGCGCGACGGGAGATCAGAGCCGATGGGCGCGAGACAGGCGAGGAAGTCGAGCTCGATGAGGAGATGGATGAAGAGAGTATGTCGCCTGTCCTCCCTTTTTCCGTTAGCTGATACATTTGCCTTGTAGCTGCCGCCAAGCACGCCGCATTCGTTCGCGCACGGGGACGACACTATTCCAATGAGGCTGAGGCGATGAAGGCATGCTATTCTTGTACTCAGTCTAGAATCATCTTCTAACTAGGAAATGTAGTTGGCGGCGAAACTCCTCAGCGAAGAAGACGATGACGCTCATGATGCTGATGATTCTGTGCCTGAGGTCCCTCCCATGCCCGTCCGCATGAATGGCGTTGGGCATTGATACATTCTTGAAGGCAAACATGTAGATTAACATGTACTATTAGCATTCTTCACTATTTCTCTCATCTTCGCCTATTTTGAATGTACGCCGTAATTGGAGTGACACTCCTGAACTTCGATGATCTGAAATACAACAAGACTCGAGACGGATGCTACTGGTTTTACAATTGTTGTCATAAAGTACAGGAATGAGTAGTGAGTGTTCTAGGTATCCAATGTATCTAGCAAGCCGACTAAATAACGAGCGATAGATCAATCACACAAAATCATCCAGCCGACAACGCGCGCGACGACGCCTTGTGGCGAAGCCGCAGGTGAGCAGTTGGGTCGCCCCGCGCGTCGCCGTCGAGGTCGATGTGTCGGAAATACATATCCATGTCCCCCACGTCGAACTCGGATGGCGACATCTCGCCCGGGTGGGTCCGAGTGGTGCGCAGGGGAAGTGGCTCCACGTCCGCAGGGGGCGCTTTCCCACCGCCGTTGATGCGGTATGTGCGCCGGCGCCGCCCTTTGCGCGCGGCCCCCGCGCCACCCCCTACGACGGGTGGTCGCGGCGGGCCGCTTCGTACGGTAAAGTGCGCAAGGGAGCGCGTGTACGGGGACAGTGTGTGGTTCGAGTGCGAGAGCATCGCGAGCGCGTGTACGGAGTGCGCAGTTAGCGGCGGTGGGTCGTGGTACGCCGATGCGGATGACGGTGGGGTTGAGAGGGAAAGGGAGTGCGACGGGGAGGGAGAGGTGGAGCGCGAGGAGGTCGGGGAGGGTGGGGAGGCAAATGCGGCAGAGAAAGGGTTATGCGAGAGAGATGGCCGGGGTGGGGTATGGCTGGGCGGTGTCTGCGTCTGTTGTGCATGCGACTGCGAGTGCGACTGCGAATGATATATACGAGGCCGTAAAATAGTCCCGCCACCGACAGCAGGCATGTGGTCGTACTCAGGCTCGTCACCCGAAACACTGCTGTTCCGGCTTGGCACTGTTGCCCCCCAGTCGAGGATATCGTATGTCGTATCCAAGTCGTCCGTTACGGACTCTTGTTCCGTCTCTGCGAGGTCGGCAAGCCCACGCGACGGCGAGAATAGGCTCTTGAAGCCGCGGAAGACGCCCTTGGCAGGAATACCCTCGGGTCGGAGGCCATAGGTCGGGTCGAACGCAGGTTCTCCATCGTTATTGACGGGGGCAGACTGCGGGGGCGGAGGGAGCGTGGATCTGCGGGTAAGATTCGTGCGACTAATTGACGCGGTTCGCGGCATCGGCCGTACTGGTGACGGCCGTGCTGCAGAGTTGAACATATTCACGTTGTGCCGCGTGAGACTCGGGGGTGCACTGTTGGGCCACCGAGGCTCAGGATTTAATGCGCCAACATTTGGCTGGGTCATCCCCGCAGTCGGAGTTTCGACCTTGGTCTTGACCCACTGCTGGCTGAGGCGGTGGATAATACCAGGGAGGTCCTCGCGGAACATCTGGCGTAACTGCCCCTCGATCTCGCGCTGGATGAACATCTGGATGACATCAATGGAGTCAAATGTGCTGTTGATATCCACACTCTGCAGCGGGTCGGTCTTGAACACAAGCGTTATGCCCTTTTGTTTGGAAACGACCAACACAACGTATGAGTTGAGTTTGAAGTGCGAAAGGCGGAGGAGCATCGGCACGACCAGGGCCTGCTTCGCAGCGAGCATCCCGCGCGAGCCGGCCATGAGGTGGATGTCGGGTTGCTTGTGGTTGAGAGGATTGGCCTGAACCTTGGTCTTTAGCACTAGGTGCGCATCCCCTGCATATGTGAGCCTGAATATGCCACGGAACTGGTCCATAGTGAGGTCGCCGATATCGCGGATCTCCAGCTCAGGCGGCTAGTGCTATGTAAATCCATATGCGCTAGTCCAAAGAGGTTCCGTACCTGGGTCCCCATTTCGAGCTCGACGACCTCAATTTTGTCGGCGATGATTGGGGGCTTATTCCCCTTGTTGAGGGCCGTGTTGAGCATCTGAATCGCATCGTAGTGGAACTGGTCGGAGAAACGAGGCCAGTGGAAAGTAAAAGACATTCCCAATCGCGGAAGGCGGCCACGAACGCTCGGGATTGTTCGACTTGGGTACAATTACAAGTCTGATAGCGAGGGTGTAGACTGAGAGTATGACATCCTATAGCTTCAGGAGTCTGGGCGACCCAGTCGTGAAGGACCGGAAGTAACTGTAACGGCTTCGCTCTCTGTTTGAAGCACAGACAAACAGCGGTTTTTTTCTCTCGACTCCTATCTTTCGCTTTGACCGCCTTTCATCTACGCGACATGTCCGCAGGATCTGGGAAGGGTCTCCTTCTGAAGGCAGATCCGATCGCTGAGGCCTTTCGCGATGAGGTCAAGCAGTCACTCGACAAGGCAACGCGTCGCCCGAGACTAGTTGGGATCTTGGCAACATCCTCTGCACCTAGCAAATTTTATGGTGAAACCATGTCTGATACTGGCGGTTCTGACCTTGACTACATATTGTACAAGCCGAGTTCACCAAAAAACAATGTGAAGATCTTGGATTTGAATTCATTCTGAAGACAACTGGTGCTGCCGATACGGGCGATCTGGGAGAGGGTGAAGGCGTCGAGGAGGCCGTCATCGCGGCCAACGAAGACGAAAGTGTCGACGGGATTATGGTGAGATCTATCAAACCCGAAGTCGCGTAAGAATCGACCCATAGTCGAAGGTGTACTACCCTATTTTCGGTCCACAACAGGTTGGTCTACAGTGCTCGTACGTTTCGAGTTAACACACTGCTCCCAGGATCAATACCTCCAGCAGGCAGGCTTTTTTTTTCCAGACCCACGCCAACTGACCATTCGCGGCAGGTCGTATCACCTTACAAAGACGTTGAGGGCCTGCACTTCAAATTTCACTACAACCTGTATCACAAGTAAGAATTCAACCAACACGCTCCAGGGGCGTAACGCAGTCCATGCAGCATCCGGTTCATCCAGCCGCAATCCCTGTTGTCGTCCGGTGCCCCCGCTGCGACTGCCGCCAGCGCGATAGAGGGCGAGGAGCCACCACCAGGGACAGTTAAGTCCATCATCCCGTGCACGCCTCTTGCGATCGTCAAGTGCCTCGAGCACGTCGGCGTGTACAACAGGATCCTACCATACGGCGACCGCGCGTATGGGCGCACAGTCACCGTCATAAACCGGTTCGCGCGAGACTCAGCCATATAGTAAAGTAACTGACGAGACTAGCTCCGAGGTCGTGGGACGCCCGCTCGCGGCATTACTCGCAAACGACGGAGCTCGCGTGTTTTCCGTAGACATAGACTCGGTGCAGGTTCGTGTGATCCGCCGGAAAATCAAATGTGCGGGATCGATACTTGTCAGCCTAGGAATATACCAAACGGCCGCGTACGTCAGAGGCCGCGCGGCGGTACCACCCACGGCATGTGGTGCACCCCAGCAATGCAACACTCCAAGAGTGTCTCGCGCTATCGGATGTGGTCGTGTCCGCCGTCCCCACCGCCTCTTATAAAATCAAGACCGAGTGGCTAAAAGATGGTTGCGTTTGCGTGAACGTCGCGGCCGACAAGAATTTCGAAAAAGACGTGCGAGATAAGGTGTGCTGGATTTCCCTATTCCGGCGTGTGTGCTGAGTTGTTTTCGAGGCGTCGCTGTATATCCCTGCTGTCGGGAAAGTCACTATACTGATGCTCCTGCGGAATCTGTGCGTGTAGTCATATTTCTCATGTTCTTCACGCAGTTTAATACTGGACCAGATTGCGGCTGCAACAATACAGGGTACCAGAATAGATTATCACTGCAGGCCATTAGTCTCTAAGTATTATTGATACAACGTTGTCGCATATAGGATCTTGTTCTTCATGCTACTTGAAATGGGCCTCGGTAATGTCCCTCGGGCCTGGTGGGGTGCTGGCGGCCGAATTAAATACGGGGGTCACCGCTCCCGAAGGTTCCTCTTGCATAAATCGGACTCGCTGGCGATGAAGCTACAATGTGTTACCATATTGGGTTAATTGAAGCACAGAATGCACGTACCTGAGGAAGCTTCGGGATGAGGACAAAGACCAGAGCAGAGATGTTTACGGCGAACAGCCAGGGATTATAGTTCGTGTAGTGGGTCGAGGCCAGAAACCTACGGAAGATTGAGGTAACCGAGTCGGTCTTGTGCGGAGAGGAGGTCCACCCACAGAACAATAGGGACGGAGAAGAGCCATTTCTTTGCAGGGGTGTATTGTGCTCCATCGTCGATTTGCTCCCACAGAGTTAGGTCGTCGTAAGCGCCACCATGCAGGTCATTCTCGAATGGGATGCCGGTCACCCAGTGGAACATAAGATATGACAGCTAAATAAGGGCCTTGTTCAGCGCAGCCAGAGAAACAATGCAAACGACACACAGCAAGATAGAAGAGATTGACGAGGGTCCAACTAATTTCTTTGGTCATCCCTGGAATGGTGTCGATGATGAGTTTGCCAAGGCAAATGAGGACGACGTGTATGAGCCATGCGCCTATAGTGTGTTTACCCGGGGCCAGCAAATTACTGCTATCTTGCATACCTTTTGCATTGACCCAGTCAGCGTTAATATTAACATAGGCACTTCGATCCAAAACTTCTTCCACTGAACCGTCACCAACGTGCTCGACCTTGACGATACTTCCACTGCGGGGTCTCGTTCTCAAAGGAGCCGATACAGGGTTCAAGCCCATCGCTGGGAGCTTGATTGTGGTGGGTCGATTCATCGAGGAAGGAGGCTCAGACTTGGGTGACACTGTTCGTCAAAAGTACTTGTACTTGCACGTGACTGCTGCGCACTCTTGTCCTTAGCCGTGGCGCGCTACTAGTGCCCCATGGTTCTATTGCACTGGTGCACCCTCGTTCCCGGCGGAGAATCAAGCCTCGCTGCGGTCCGCTTTACTGCCCCAATCCGCGTTTCTTTCATACGCGTTTTCCCGACCGGGACACGTCCTTTTGAGCACTCGCCAGAGCTCGTCGCGTCCGTTCTAAGCTCGTTCTGCTCGTGTACGGGCTGACTTTCCTTCGTGAAGCTGTACAGAACCCGACGCTTTCTTTCTTGATGTTTTCTTCAATGCTTTACCGACTTCGACCGAGCCCAAAGAAAAACAACGCGCCACGAACGCACTCGTACCCACTTCTATTGCCTATGCAGGCGGTCAGGTTGATTTTGCGGTCGATATGGGAACTGAGGTGCGTTTATTAACGATCTGGTCTGCGGAGGTCCGCTTTCGCCGCATTCTCTGGACCACGAAAAATAGATTTCTGCCGTTACTATTTTCCAACGTGTTGGGAGTGGCCAAATAATTCCCTCGACGCGCCAACACTCCTGGCCTCTACCATAGTCCATAAACGTCCTCGGAGTGGTCGATTAGAGATTACATTTTCTGACCGCCAATTATAGTTTACCACCCGTCTAATGATAGTCAAAGGCGAGTTTCAGAGTCTCTCGATGGCCATCTACGGCGAAACCGTCTCGGAACCGGCTGTGGAAATTCTTGAGTACAAGCCAAAACCTCTGCCTAGGGTCGAACCGCTTCCTCTCTCGAAGACGGTCGATCCGTCCAACATGCTGGATCCCACCCACGTCGCAAATCAATTGCTCCTGCGCATACCGGATTCGCCGCCTCTAGCCCTGGTCATCCGCCTCATGTTCTGTCTAAAACCGTCTGACGAGGATTGGGATCTCCCCGAGTTTCCCTACCTGCATGCGGATCTCGACATCGAGAACGACGTGTTTGATCTTGAAGCGGCCCTGCTGTGCACGGTGAAGCCGGTGCGGGATGACATATCATACGAAGCACTCTCGACATTCGCCACCAAGGTGGCCGAGTCCATCGGTCCTAAGGTCCGCGTGTACTCTACTCGATGTGCGTCGGATTTAATGTCGTATGTTTAGAGCAGCAACCAGGCGTACTTGGTCGCGCAACTACTCAGCATCGCGGCGCCTCAGCACCTTGACATGGCACGGACCCTCTTGGTGAGCTCCGAGAGGAATAGGGCGCAGCGGGCTGACGCGGCGCGTGCAGCAGCAGGTGCCTCTCGACGCGGTCTTTGACGCGCGCACCATGGACGACGAGTCGACGTTGCTGCGCCTCCTGTACGCGGTCGCTAACGCGGATATCGCACGGCATCTGAGCAGCGACTGGTTCCTCGCCGAGTTAAGCAAGCTTGAGGCCAGCCCGACGACGGAGAAACACGCGCTGGCCGTTGCGCGCCGTCTGGGCCAGCGGATCCGCCACTGGGCGGCCTTCGAAGATGCCCTGTCCAACGCCGCCGGCGACATGCACCAGGCTGCCCGGATGCTCAAGGACGTGGGCCTCGAGGAGCAGTCGATTGGTATCTGGCTCGAAACGATGCTTAACCACCCGAACCTCGTCGCGAAGCTCGCGGAGAGTCCGGTCTCGGATGGCCGTGCCGCGCCACCTACGCAGCTGCTCAGGGACGTGCTCCCCGCCGAAATCAAGCATGCAGAGCTGATTGCTTTCACGCGCGCGTACATCGGTGTTGCAAGTGTTCTTGCTGTCTGGGCATGGACCGACAGCCTCGGAAATGACGACTGCCGTGCGCAGACGCTGGCTATTGTGCGCTTATGGCAGAACGTCGACGGATATCGCGAGGTATAGAGTGCACATTTTTAGGTCATAAACGCTGACACATGACGGCCGCAGATAGTCAACCACTTGTTGCTGCTGCGGCAGCTTACCCGCCGACTGGAGTGGATTACCACGGATATTACCACGGATAACATCCCGCCCCGAAAGTCTGGTATTCTGGCTGAGCAAATCCTCGCAGATCTGACCCAGGAGCCGCATGCCGTCCTCCGAGACGACGTGGTGCGGACGATCTTCTCGCTCAACCCACCACTCTCCTTCATAGCCGAGAACGAGCGGTTGTTGATGCGCAAGGTGGCCTACGTCGCCGACGATGGGCTGGGCTCTGCAATCAATGAGCTGACGTTTTCCAGCTCACACCCTCTATCCCTCCGCCGCTTACGCATCATCCGTGTGTCACTTGCAATTGTCAAACGGGAGCTTGAGGATGCTGACGCGGGGGAATGGCGTGTCCTTGAGGCGCTCTGGGGCGAAAATTCGCACGGATTGGTGGAACACCTTGCGGATATCTTTCTGGGCGTAGCCGCTGACCTAAACGCGCACTTCACACTGGCGCCGACGCCACCAATGAACCAGGCCCTCATCGGGCAGCTCTTCCGCGCATCCGACGATTTGCTGAGATTGATTGCTCAGCTCACGCCCGCACTGCCCATGACGAGCCGCGCTCTGCGTGGTCTGACCGCCGGGATTGCGGATGTGTTTGCGTGCACGAATGCCGCGTTCGCGCTCCATTCGCAGTCGACCGTTGCCGGGGATGTGCGCCAGACATGCCTCGAGCTCGTCAGCAAGCTTTCGCTGCCCCAGGTGTACGCGGAACCACGTAAGCTTGGCGCCGAGGTCGTGCTCAGAGCGTTACTCGAACACGGCACTGTTCCGTCGGGCCGCGATCCTGCAGGTCATTTCCTGCAGGTGTTCGAGCTGATTGACCACATCCTTCCGGAGACCGCTGAGGATGACGATCCCTGGGTTACGTATGTACTGCCCAGTGTCCTTTCCGAACTCGGGGCCTTTTTTTGTCTCCTCGATCCGGGAAATAAGGTCCGCCTTATCAAGCGGGTAGTCAAACTGGATGACGGGGTCATTGGACTCGGCGAGTGGCTGCTTCTGGAGGAGCTGAAGCAGCTGAAGCAAACCCTCGAGTCCCTCGGACAAGCGGTGGCCCCTCGAGAGCTCGAGCTGGTCAGGCATCATCAAGTGTTCCTTGCGCTGCAATTCCTCTCCGATCTTGTTCACGCGTCATCCAGCATTTCTGACTGGTGTATGTCGACATTGACGTCCGTCCCCGAGGCGGCGCAGGTCCTTGCTACATGTCTCACGATGCTGCTCGACGCGCACCTGGTCTCGCCTGTGTTGAACGACCTCACGCGGATCCTTGCAACGCGTGCCGATGGGTTTGACCCTGAGCTCAAGTTTGCCCTAGTTTTGAGTAGCCTGCGGGCGTTCCAACACGAGCCGCTTGTGCTGCTAAATGTCCTGAAGGAACTCCCCGCTGATTCTGATGATGACCATCGGGAGATGCTGCGGCTCGAGATAGGACAGACACTCTCTGCCCTCGCGCACTCCGAACTCACGGCCAAGACAGCGCAGAGTGTGCTCTCCATTCTCGTCTGGCTTGTCAATCAAGACAACTCGAAGATGAGCACGCTGTGTGGTATTTCTGAGCCCTCCTTGTCTCAAATCTATACGAAGCTCGAGGAGGCGCTTTCCCCGACCTCCGTACCTATTCTCGACAGTACTAAAGCGACGATTCGAGTGGATGACGATGATGCCATGATTCCAGCCTCGGTTGAGCTACCTAGTCGGTTGGAGCTATCCTTACAAGACCTCGAACGTCTCTTGCATCCCCTACCCTCGCCTCCCAGCACACCCAAGGGCATCTCGAACACGCCTGATATTCTGGGCATCGTCACCTCACCCGCCGGACTGCTCCGCTCGCCCGCTGCAACGGGCCTCACGAAAACTTACGCCAACAACGATTTCCGGGTGCTGCGCCAAGCAGCACGGCTCAACACCAGCAGGCTGCCCAGTATGCACGGTACGTCCCCCCTTTCCCGCCGCATACTCATCTCATCAGCGCGCCCGTACAGTCGACGTAGGTACCCATGGTCACTTGACCTGACCGTCGCTGACGCCCGTCCGTTATTTTATCCTACCTCCCTTAATCCATGCACGATGCCTCCCCGGCATGGTGGTGAAAATAAAATTACAATAGGACTTTGAGCTCGCGTCGGGATCGCCTGTGCTGGACACCGGGTCCTTCCAGAGCCAGATGCTGCAATTGCAATTCAATACTCAATGAAAGAAAATCAAAATAATACAAGAAAGAAGCCATGCTGGCGTGAAATGCGGTGGGTGGTACCCGCCCGAGTGTTTACTGACTGGAGCGCGTAGCCGTAGCGACGCCAAATGCGGAGATCGCCGTCGGCTATTGCTGATCGACAAAATTGGTTGTTAGGAGGCGCACGGACCAGGCAAATCATAATTCATACACGGGTTGATTCCGGTTGAAGGGATCTAAGAATCTATCGGAGAGCATTTGTAGCCTTATGTGCATTTCCCTGTAATATACATTGTGTTTTTATCCGAGGACGGCAACTTCGAGCTTGGTTCCGAGCCCGCGCCAACCAGTGTTGGCGCCGTCGACCTGGGACGCTTGACGCGGCATGCCGGTGAGCACCTTGGCGATGAACGTCGGGTCCGTGAGCGGTGTGAGGTCGTCGCGCCGAGGAAGCGACTATGGGTTGTCAGCGAGAAGCACAATTCGCGGGCGCGCACTTACCCCCTTGACGCGATCGTACGGCGCCTCCCACCCGCTTGCCTCCCGGACGACGAGCGGCGGCGCGCTGGCAAACGAGTGGTACACGCGCGTGTCGTGCGTGCGGAAGAGCACGCCGTCGACGCGCAGCGTGAAGCGCGCGAGGATGAATATGCACGTCGGCATCACGCGCTGGTGGCGGTTCAGCGCACGGCGCGCTAGACAGACACGGTACGCACGACGCGGACTAGGAGGTGCGAGGAGCCGTTGTCGTGCAGCTCGTCCTCGAAGAGCGGGACCTCGGCGTAGAACAGGATCGGGTCGGGGCGCGTGAGCTCTGCGAGCGGGATCGTGTGCGCGGGGTTATCTGCTTCAGCGGGGGCCCACGCCCATGCGCTCGGCGGGTCTTCAATCACGGGAGTAGGTGGGCGCGAGTCGGCTTCGGATGCGCCTTCGTCTGGGGGCGTCCAAACGCCTGGATGGCCCGTGTATGTTGTCGTGTATGTCCAGTCGTACGGTTTCGTTGGTACGGTCTTGGGCATGGGCAGCGATGACGATGGATTCGTACTGGACAGATGAGCGGCGGGAGAGAGGGCACAAGGAGCAGATTACCGGCTTCGCAGCCACGCGTCCGCGTAGCCGACTTTGACGCCGCCGTCTCCCGGACCAAGCTCGCCGTTTTTGACACCGTGCAACGCGTCTGCGGTCGCAAACTCGTATTTCCACTTGGAAGGCCGATGTTCGAGCGAGAGAAAATTGGATCCAAAGGTCATTTCTGGCAGGGGAAAGCCGAGCGCCCGGTGAAGATCATTACAGTCCTGCGCGTTGGAGATGGGGTTCGTCGAGACGGTGACCGTCCAGTCGTGAATCTGTATTGCCCGCGACGTAGGGGATTCCAGCAGCTTGTGAACAGGCAATGCCACTGCGCGGTCCATGGCAGCAGGAGTGTAGGCCATATTTGTTCGCCTTTCCTTTTACGGATCCGAACTTGAACCACGTCCACCAGCCAAATGGCGAGAATCTTCAAAACCTCAGTGCAGCGAAGGAAGTAAAATCGCCACAAACTTAATGCCCGCCTTTCCCGCCCGTCCGCTAAATCCGTCACGGATAAACACGCTCGTCAAGAAACAGCCGCTTCTCTTTGGCGTGCCGTTCATCCTTCTAATGGTCGCCACCTCGTATGGCCTCGCAGCAGTAACTCAGACAAAGTACGACCTCCGCGACCAGCGCGTGAAGCAGGTGCGCGTCACTTCATCGCTTCTACAGGTGCTTACACCCGCCCAGGTGACAAAGGAGCAAGAGCTCAAGCTCGAGCACAACCGCAAAAAGTTCGATATCCGCGAGGAGTACTTTGTGCGTTTCCTACTTACTCCCGTACCGTTCTTCCCGTGTATTGACAGAGGCGCCCTTTTTCAGCGGCTTAGCGCGCAGCCCGAGGAGGAGTGGGATATGAAGCGTGTGCCCCGGCCGAAGGGCACCCCCGAGTGGGGCGTGCCGCCGCCCGAGCCCGCTGCGAACTCGAACTCGAAGCCGCAGCCATGATGCCACCCTCCCCCGTTCCACCGAGACTCTCTGCTTCGGACTCGCCGTATACTCAGTACTATACGCCAAGGAGGTTCGTTCTTCAGGATGTCGGACTTGCGAAATAGATCTAGATGGCCAGGCTGCCTGCATACGATCTCTGCCAGTTTGTACTGCAGAGCCAACGCGCACACTTGGGCCAACGCAAACCTGCGCTTGTTCCGTCGCAATGAAATTCAGGTTTACCCTTCAAAGAAATCACTTCGTTTCCCGCAAAATATCCTCTGGGCCGATACCAAATATTCAACAGTATCAGACGATATCGACATACGAACAAGAAGCTTTAAAATTGGAAACCTCCCCCCCCGCGAGTAAAATTTGGAGCTCCGTGAGACACAAGGACCTCCCCAGAAATATCAGATATTTCCTTTGGATGCTCCTGCATGATGGGTACAAAGTTGGATACCACTGGAAGAACATCCCGGGCCACGAACATAAAGAAATGTGCCACAAGTGTGGTGTAACGGAATCAATGGAACACATATTGACCAAATGTGACGCAAACGGACAAAGCCAGGTATGGGAACTGGCAAGCGAGCTATGGAAGCTTAAAACTGGCGAGGAACTGAAGCCGACAATCGGAGAAATAATGGCCTGCGGCGCCACTACCAAAGGAAACTCGGGGGTTACGAGACTTTACCGGATCCTCGTCTCCGAATCCGCATTCCTAATATGGTGCCTCCGAAACGCGAGAGTCATCCAAGAGAACGGAGAACCATCCGAGAGGGAAATAAGGAACCGTTGGCTTAAGATGATAAACAACCGATTGGCGCTCGACTGCGCGCTGACAGACTCAGCCAAATATGGAAACAAAAGCTTGAAGAAATCCATCGTACGCAAGACATGGTACAAAGTATTGCGTAACGTAACGAAGACAGACTCCCTGAAGACTGGATGAGGGAGAGCGGGGTTTTAGTGGGTATTGGTTGAACGGAGGCAGTGATGGTCCAGCAAGCTGGACCTGAGCTAATGATGTCGAACCTATCCCCACACGCGGCGCCGCGAAATAAGTCGGGCGCTAGTGTGTTAATTAGCACATCTCCTCGGGCGAATGAATAAACTGCCAGGCTGGGTTGCAAATGTCCCAAGCCACCACTAACGGGAGGGATGGGAACGACTAGGTCGGTCCAATAATTCGAGACGGGAAACCGCCTTCGATGAGGAGAATATGATACAAATATTATCCGTCCCTCTATCGTTCCGCAAAAAAAAAAAAAAAAAAAAAGCTTTAAATTTGTACACCCATCAGCCATCACCTCGATAAGGCACTCAACGCCTCGCACCCGAATAGGGAAGATTCGATATCGCTCGCCTTTTACGCGCGCTGAGTACTCTGAATCCGTATGTCCAGGAAAGACCAGGATTTCAACGTGTGATTAGTTTAGTACATGTCTCCAAGAGTTTATTGCGTCCCACATTTCAAAGGACTGCCGCATGAGGCCAAATGGAATGGGTGAACCCGGAGCTGCGAGATCGCTAGAGCTACTTCCATCAATACGTTGTAATTACTAACATGTAACAGTTTCTTCTTGTCAGCGCAATGAATCTGCATAAAACACTTGTGCGGCAATGAAACGAAGAGGAAGGGGTACACGGAAACTACAAAAAGAACGTCCTCCTCGTGGTCTCCAACTCGGGCTGTAGAAGACAACCGCTCATTAGCCTGGGATCCGCGGAGCAGAAACATGGGATACGGACCTTCCATGTCCACAGGTACTCGTCCGTCTGCGGGGGGACGACGGGCTTGGCCTCCGGCGCCTCTGTCTTGTCCGTTTCTCCTGCAGCGCCCTGTCCCGCAGCGCCGGGCTCCTCCAGCGTCCCCTCGTCCCCCTCCTCCTGGTTATCCACCTCAAACACCAGCGGTTTGGGGTCGTCGCCGAAGCGCTGCACAGCGGGGATGCCCTTCCGCAGCGAGCGCAGCTTCAGCGTGAAGCGCGGCCCGATCTCCTGCAACGCGACTTTCTCGGGGGAGCGAAAGGCGTATCTGCACCGCGCGTAATTCATTCAGATGGGAGGCGCGGAGGGACGAGGAGGGAAACGTGCGCACCGATGCCGTCTGAAGAACAGAAAGTCGCGCTGGTTGTGGAGGGTGACGACCTGGCGGCCCTGGAACTCGGGCAACGGGGGGAAGAGCGTCTGGAACATCCGGCCGACGGCGTGGCCGAGGCGCGTGACGAAGTTGTTCAGGACGAGCTCGGGGTCGTGGGGCGTCGCGCGAGCGTGGCCCTGAGATATTTAATGAACGACTCGTTACTGTAGGAAAAAACAAGGGGCTCACATAAATCTCCTTCGTTAGCTGCACGGAGGTCAGTCTGAAATAAGCCGTAGGCCCGTCCGGAAGGTGTATGAGGGTTATCGCATCTACAGCTCCTCAGGTTAGTTACAAAGCATCCAGAAACAGCTTTAACACGCACTCGGTTTTTTCGAATCCTCGTTGACGACACACATGTGCTTGTACCCCCGCCCCGCCGCCCACCCCGCTATCCGGCCGACCTCGAACCCCTTGCCCTTCTTCCTGCGGATAAACTCGGCACCGGGGAACACCCCCACGAGCTCGTCGCAAAAGTCGAACGTCGCCTTGGTCGCCTTTGGGGACGTCGTGATCAGGATCTTGGGCGGGATGCTCGGGTCGTCCGCGGAGGAGAAGTACGCCGAAAACGGGTCCGCGGCGATGTCCTGTGCGTTCTCCGCCTGCGCGGATGACGACTGCCCCGGGTCGGCGGTGAGGAACGAGGGATCGAATTCACGGGTGTTGTCGAGCGTCCGCGGGACATTTTCGGCCAGACGTTTCTACAGGCAGCCCGCAGGTAAGCACCCAAGAGATATGTGGAGCTCGTTTGCTGGACACACTTTTTTGGCAGCAGGGTCATTGGCTTCTGCTTTAGCTTGCGCCAATCGCTTTTGCAGTTTTTGTTGTCCCTTGGCCTTTTTAGTTTTCCGCGAGACTTCCTCGCGTTTTATCTTGTTCCTGATAGAGGAAGGCTCGAACCGCGACGAAGACATTGTGAGCTATAGAGATCCTCGGAAGCGAGTTCGGGTGAACAAAATTTCAAGGGCTGTGGCTGTGCTCATTTTTCTGACGTTCAAGAAGTAATAAAATACCAAGATCTAAGATATTGTACTATGCGGTACAAGCTGTATGGTATAGGATGCGATGTGTGCTATGTGTAAGTGTATGTGCAGGCCGAACGTCTCCAACTCCTCACCGACGCCTAACCACCGCCCGCTTCTCCGCCTCCCCAATGACATTCCGCGGCCCCTGCCTCGCCATCGCAAACAGGAACACAAGAATGATGATAACAAACTGAAGCCAGAGCCACACCTCGAGCACGAACGCCACGAGCGCGCGCCGCTTCCGTCCGCTGTCGTCGAGCACGACAGTCTTCTCCGCCGCATCGGATACAGGACTCGGGGTCATCGACGGGCCCACGTCCGCGCCGTCACCGTGGTTGCTGCTGTTGTCTCCGCCACGCACCACGCCGCCGAAGCCTTCCACCACGACGTCCAGCGCGCTCGATAGCCGCTGCGGCAGCGAGATCGTCGGCCGCTTCGGCGTTGACTCGTCCATGATACCAAACCGCTCGCCCGCCCACCGACCCGTGCGGCGGGACAGCGTCTGCGACATGCGGCGGAACCGCTCGCTGCTCTTCCCGCGCACAGACCCCATATCCGTGTCGGCGTTCTGGTCAGAGGGCGATGGCGACGACGGCTCGACGCTGAGCTGGAGGGCGCCGCCCGTCGGCGTACTCTGGTCTCGCAAGGATCCGAGTCGCGGGTCTGACACCCGGCCGCTGAGAGACCGCACCGTTGGAGTCGGCGACGGCGAAACCGAGAAGGAGAGGTCGTACAGGCTGCCGCGGCGCGAGAGCGCGAACGGGTCCTCGGAGTTGAAGTCATCGCCGAGTTCCGCCTCGAGGGTCGGCCGAGAGCTCAAGAAGGGCGAAACATCGTCGTCCAGCGACAGCGACTGCGAGTGGTCGAACCTAAGCGGAGACAATTCCATTGACATTGACGAGCGGGTGCTCTGCATGGAAGGAGGAATGGGAAGCGTGGACGGCCCAGCTTCAGACTCGTTGTACGCGCCAAAAAGATCGAGAACCGACTTGCGCGTCTTGGGGGGCAGCACGAGGCTCGGGAACTTGGTGTCGCCCTGCGCTTCCAACGACCGCCTGAAACTCTTGAACCGGATGGTCCCCTCCATAGCCGACTTGAGCCCATTGTCGCCAACGACCTCCCACTCCAACCCGTTCTCGGCACTGAAGCATTCGTACACCTTACTGATGCTCTCCGTCTCGCGTTGCACGGCATGCAGCTTGTCGGCCGTCTCTGACTGCTGCTGGATAATCTGCGTGTTGGTTTCCTCGAGCTCCTCAATCTTCAACAGCAGCTGGGCAACCAGCGCGTGCTGATGCGGGTGTTCAAACTCGGGCTCGGAGTCGTACGACGAATCTGTCGGAAACTCGACGCTTTGCGAGGGCGACAGGGGAGTTTTGGGAAAAACTCCGCGCGGCGCAAAGTCGCGGATCTCACCGTCGCCGTCGTTGGGGGCGGCGGTGTTGTTGCGCATCGCTCTGAACTTTGCCTCGCGCTCCTTCTTCTTCCGCCACATCTCCTCAACAATTTTCTCGGTGCCAACTTGCTGTGTCTTCTCGAGCTGTTCGCTACGCGCCTGCGTCTTCTCCAGTTCATCGCGCAGCAGCTGAATCTCCTTCTCCAGCTGCTTAAGTGCGCGGCGGCCGGTGCGGTCCGCGGTGACCGCCTCGTCCTGAAGGTTCTCGAGCTTTAGCAGCAGCTCCGCGTTTTGGTCGGAGAGGAGGGAGATGTCGGCCGGCGAGACGGATATCCTGCGGGTACGCTTGAGGTGCACGCGCGGAGACGAACCTGCGTCAAAGCTCGAGTCCTGGGTAACGGAGCGGGTGTGCAGACCGTCCGGAAACGAGACGTCCGAAATCGTAGGGGAGCCTCGCGGGATGCGGGCGACCAAGGCGTCGTGCTTGTTCTTGAGAGTGACGTTGCTCTCGTGCAGACTCTTGCACACCGCAGAGGTTACGCCGAGTTCTACCAGCCTAGTTTGTAAAAGTAATAGCACACCTTTGGTATACGCCCACCTGTTTCCCGCTCCTTAATAAGATCGTCGGCCTTGAGAAGCAGCTCTGCGAGCTCCTCGCGCGATTTCTCGTTTAGCCAGTCCTGGTCATTGCCGTCTTGCGGGGAAGCCGGTTCACTCAATCCCACCATCTTGAGCGTTGCAGGCAATGGAGAACCAAGATAACTCGTCAAGGACGGCTTGCGAATGCGGCCATCCTCAGACAGAAAAGTGAGAGCGGAAGCGTAGGGAGGGGGCGGCGACGCGCCCATGGCTAATGAGCGAGAGGTAGAACCCCGCGTTCGAGCAGGCGGGCGAGGCCTGGGGGTCATAGTATGATTCGAAAGCATAGAGGAAATGTACAAGGTGAGAGGAGGAACGTGATTCTCTAGCTCTTGACCGGCTTCGACCCCTGGGCCCTATATACGTTGATCGGTCAAACCTTGGCAACCTCAGGAGTCAGATAGGAATTGAGCTACCCACCCCTGTAGTCAATTGGTTAAACCGAAACTAGCAACGACCGATCCAATATCCAATCTCAGAAACGAAATGCCAGAGTACAAGTAAATTCATACAGATCAGATCAAAGAAAAATTACTAGGGTTTAGTCTATAGTAATCATTTTTGGGGGTTCGCCCCGAATCCAAAGGCACTCGGGCCCGCCGTCGCAGAATTTCCGAATATCGAAGAGGGGGCAGGTGCCCCAAACGGCGAGGGTGCAGCAGGAGCAGCAGGCGTCGCGGCATCAGTCTTGGGGGCGCCAAATGGTGACGGTGTTGATGTTGCTGAACCACCAAACACCGAGTCCGTCGTCGGCTTAAAAGCCGAAGGAGCACCCGCCCCAAAAGGGGAACCTTGCGGCGTTGTCGTCGCCTCGTTACTCTTCCCGAAAATTGAGGGACCACCGAATGGCGAGGGTTTGGCAGCGAAAGCAGGACTGGCCGCTGGCGTCGTCGACGCGTTGTTGTTTCCACCAAACGCGAAATTGAAGGCAGGGGCAGGAGCAGCAGGCGTAGGCGCTTGAGCACTAGTCCCAGCCGCCGGCGCAGCTTTGGGCGCGTCCTCCGCAGGCTTCGTGGCCAACGAACCAAACGCCCCCCCTCCGCCGAACGCACTCTTTCCTGCACCCCCACCGAACGCCGACTGCGTATTATTCGAGCCGAATGGAGACGGGGAGGAACTCATAGCACCAGCGGTAGCACCCCCGAACGCAAAGTTGCTCCCGAACGCGCTCTTCTTCTGTTCACCTTCCCCAGCAGCGGGCGCGGGACTGGGCGAAGCAAACGCCGACGATTGGCCTGCCGATGGGCCAAAACTCAAGGACGGCGTCCCAGCGGGCGTCGTCGTCGGCTTATCCGCGGACTTGAACGAGAAAACCGGAGCCGCAGCAGGCTGGGGCTCCGACGATCCAAGGGCACCGGTCAAGGACGAGGGCGTCGCGGATGAAGACGTCGCCGCGGGTTTGGCCGCGGCAAATGCAAAGTTGAACTTGGGCGCAGGGGGCGCAGCCGCGGGGGCTTCATGGACCACCGTTGGCTGCGGCACAGGCGCAAACGTGGACGGCGCCTTGGCCTCGGCGGGTTTGAACGAAAAGCCCGCGGAGTTACCAGCAGGCGGTTGGGGAGCAGTAAACGCGGACCTGAGTGCTGATTGGTCTGTGGGTTTGAACGAGAAGGTAGGCGGCGCCGAAGCAGCGGCCTCTGCGGGCTTGGAGGCACCGCCCATACGTGACAAGAGAGACTGTTCACTCTGTTGCACTTGACTGCCCGCACTCTGTTCTCCGGATAGCGGTGGATTCTGCTTTTGCGCCGGTGGCGCGAACGAGAAAGACGGCTTAGTAGTGGTGGTGCCGGGAGCGAAGGGTGACTCGGACGGCTTCCTTGTCGGCGCACCAGCGATGGGTCGATCAGCGGCCGATGCAAAGGCAGGGGTCTTGGTTCCTCCAGCAGGCGGCGCGGATGGGAACGAGAACGACGGAGTGGTGGTGTTGGACGGTGCCCCAGCGGCGCTGGAAGGAGGAGGCGCAAAGAGATTCGAATTGGCATGAGGAGTTGGTTGCGATGATGACGGTGGTTTGCCGAAGGGGTTGGGAACGGAGCTGGCAGCAGGACCTGCGGATGCAGGAGGCGCGAAGGGGATGGGAGCAGACTGCTGTGGTTTGTCTGAGGTGGCGGGTGGTCCAAACAATGCTTTGGGAGGAGCAGCAGGAGTGGGAGTTGGCCCAAGACTGAATGGAGGGGCCTGGGTGCTGCTCGTGGTCGGCGGCGTACCACTCGATGCCGGCGGCGCGAAAGAGATGGCAGGTGGCTTGGCCGGTTCAGCAGACGGTTTAGAGAGGGAAATGGTGGGAATTGGGGCAGCAGCCGCGGCAGCCGCTGCGGCCTCCCTGTCCCTCTTCTCCTTCTCCAATCTCTCCTTAAGCTCCTTTTCCTTGACCTTGGCCTGATTTGCCTCCCGCATCTTCATCATGGCCTTTGCCTCCAGATCCTGTTTTTCCCACTTAGAAAAGGTCCTCCGCGCCAACGGCGCTTGAGCAATGCTATTGGTGCTGTCGGCGAGCCCCGGCAGACCAGGATTTGCTAACGTCTCTCGGGCGGCCACAATCCGTCTCCCATTGCCCCGTAGACCGTTCTTCGCTATCTCAGCGCCGACATGCAGGGCATTCGCTTTGTCGAAAGGATTGACACGCACACCAAGATCCGCAGCAATGGACTGGCGGAAATGGGCTTTGGGACGTTGCTGTTCTTTCTCGGCCGGACTCGGAGCGAACACGGGGAACGGAGAGGCGGGGGAGTCCCACAAGAGGTTTTTCCCTTTAGCCACAGGGTTGGGCGTCGGAGTAGAAGGCTACAAAAGGCATTAGAGAACGACAGGGAGAGAAAAAAGATTACACACAGCTTCGGCCACAGCAGGGGTGGAAGGCGCGCTCTCGGGTTCCTGAGTCCCCTTCGGAGAATCCTGCCATGCTAAGAGGTGTCGAGATTTGAAGTCGTTGTACTCTTCCTCCGTCAACCAAGTCTCGATGCAGACTTCTAGGTTGGCATTCTTGTCAGGGTGTTGAGAATCTAACGGCTAGAGAAAGATGTTGGCATGGATAGATACCGAATGAAGTTGGACTCACCATTGTAAATCTACGAGCAGCCTTTTTAACCAAAGCCTGTCTCAGGCGCTGTCCGTTGGGGCCGATCTTGTAGAGGACACCGTTGCTCTCCCACTGATCACCTATCGGCCGGCCTTTGCCTTTCGAGACTGAACCATCGACCGACCCCTCCTCGTCATCCTCCCGAGCTTCCTTGCTCTTCTTCCCCCTCTTCTTCGTCTTCCGAGAAGTAGGAAGAGGCGTTCCGGGAACAACAGCCTCAGCGTCGCTACCCTCCTCGTCCCCATCTCGGTCACGCTTCTGTCCCCGTGAAGGCAGCTGAGCGGTAGCAGCATCCGACTTTCTCGTCCGCCGTTTTCGTTTCGTCTTCTGCTCCTGATCCTCACCCTCGGCCCCTTCACCAAAACTGGAGCCGGCATCGCGTTTCTTGCCACGTGCGATCGGAGGTACTTCCCTCCATTCGTCTTCTTCGTCGACATCCATGTCATCGGGATTGTCGTCGCTGTTCATGAAGACGTCCGGTTCCTCGAGGCTAACCTTGCGAGCACGTTTACCCCGCACACGCCTACCCGGCGGACTGGCGTCCTCCTCGTCATCGTGCATCACCCGCTTCTCCCCCGCTTTTGTCGGGGCAGCCATTCGGCATCCTCGTCGCCATCAATGAATTCATCGCCCTCGACGCGTGTCTTTTTTGGGTTCTCAGGCACGTCCGATTCGACTTCATACTCTTCAAGGGCACGTTTCTGATGCTTTCGTGGGCTACTGTGCAAGTTGGGGATGCTGCCACGCCTGGGGAGATCGGCATCTTCTATTTCATCGGCGAACCGGACTACAGGAGGGGCAGGAGGAGGAGGGTTGGGGTTATACCGTTCAGCGAAATTGGTAGGATGTGACGAGGACCTGGTCAGCGAATTAGCAGGATGTTGCAAGGGAAGTTCCGGAGACATACAGAGGAATGGTGCTGGATGACGAAGCGAATCTACTGCTGTCGACAGCTAAGGGATTGAATCTGCCTGGCAAGCCATTTATGGGACCGTTCGGCCAGGAGGGCTCGGAGTTCCGGTATTGGTCTGAAAGGATCGAGATAAGATTAAGACACGACTGGATCGAGAAAGAAAGCGTACTATTTCGCTGCCGGATGTTTGACTCGACTGGTGCGGCATGTCGATCGGCTTGCGCATACAACTCATCGACGTCAACCCTGTGAACCCTGTTATTCGCGACCTCTTCCTCGCGGCGCGCTCGTAGCACCGCAGCGTATGCCACATTAAATGGGCGGTGGTCGTTGTCAGGAATGCCGTGTCTTCTCCGCATCGACCTATATACGCGTCAGAAGCGCCCCCATGATATGCTTTGGGAGCTCACAGCCGGTATGCTTTTTCACGCCATTTCAATAGGGCGTCCCAGCCGCGCACCCCACCAATGTATGCAGCGAGAAGCAGAGCGAGGAAGAATGCAGTTTTCGAAAAGCCGGACCATTTGGCGGGACCTGGGTTGCGCACGGGAAACGAGTCTGAGCCTAGGATGTCGGAGGACTCATAGTCCATGGCGAAATAAGGCAAGAAAAGGCGCGCCGGGCCCACGAAAAGATGATGATGGTAGAAGAGGAAGAGCGAAGTTGTCGCTTGTTGTCTGGCACCATCTTCGGTCCGGCTCCGACTCGGCATTTGCCGCCACTTCGCTTCCAACCATTCACTGCCTCAGACGTTTGAATTTCCCATCGGGCTCGAAGCGCTAAAAGCAGTATACCAAAAAGAAGGGAAATGAACAGACTTCGGTGAATCGTTTGTAGAGGTTGAAACACGGAACAGGGAGCCAGTGTCAACCCAGTGGGTCCTTCTGTCAGCCACTGAACAAACCAAATACCGCGGCCGCCTAAAGCGCTGTCCCCACATGTGATGTCCCTGAACCGCCCATTCAGTGATTCACCCACAATCTTGCCCGTCAAAGTGCACTTCTCGTGATCCTCCCTCGCTTGCCCTGACAAAACGGATTGGAGATATCGATTCAAATTGGTTTATTCTGATCCCCTGACCACGACGGTTCAAACAAGGATGCATTCCATCCTCATAATCGGCGGCGCTGGTTTTTTGGGAAGCCACATCGTGGAACAGCTTTTGAAGCCAGGCAGCTACCTCATCACTGTATTCGACATTAAAGCGCCGGACAGTGAAAGCCGCTTCGCTGGCGTGAAGTACATCCAGGGGAGCATTACCGACGCTACTGAAATTGCCGCCGCCATGAAAACAGTGGGTGTAGGATCTGTTTTTAGTTGCGACTATATCGTGCATTTTTCAGACTCAACCACACCTGGTATTGCATGCCGCGTCCCCCATTCATGGCTTGCCTGCAGATATATACTACCAGGTAAATGAGATCGGGACGCGGAATGTCATCTCTGCATGCTACGAATCAGGCGTCAAAAAACTCGTTTATACCTCATCCACTGGTGTCGTCTGGACAGGCGCAGACTTTCATGGGGTCAATGAGAATCAAGTCGGCTTCCCGAACAAAGGATACGATGCCTATCACCACACGAAAGCTCTGGGGGAACGTCTGGTTCTCTCAGCTGAGGGCCAGCATGGGATGCAAACAGTTATTTTGCGTCCTTGCGGAATGACAGGGTGCGGTCGATTTTATTTCAGGTGACCAGCTATTGAAATCACCCCACTCTAGCGAGCGCGATAAACAACTTATCTGGCGTCTTGCCGAGGTTTTCGACAAGAAACAGCACAACGTGCAGATCGGAGGCAACACCAATCTCGTAGACTACGCCTACGCCGGAAATGTCGCGCACGCTCACGTCCTAGCTTGCAACAAACTAATCTCCGAACCGGAACTTGTATCTGGGAAAACGTTCTTCATAACCAACGGAGAGCCGATGCCGCAGTGGGATTTTGCGCGCTTGGTGTGGAAAGAGCTCGGCGACGACGGCAAGGGTCGGATTATTCGAATCCCCCGTTTGGTGGGCCTCATTATGGCCATGCTTGCCGAGTTCTTTTGCCGTATTACTGGCTCTTCGACGCAGCTCACCGTGTTCAGTGTTCGTTTTTCAACGGGAACACAATGGTACAATATTGACCAGGTACTGTGGCCCGCCGTTCGCACACCAGCTCGGCTGAAGTTTTTGTTAGGCGAAGGAGATTCTGGGATACAAGCCCATCGTGACGTTAGAGGAAGGAATCCACAGGACAGTCGAGGTGTTTTCGTCTTTCACTCCAAACAGACAGCTCGATTGATGTTTTCTTTCCCTTAGTGGTGGAAAGAGACTGGTTCAAGACAGTCCGCATAAGCTTCGTCCCAAGTTGAATTATTCCATTTTAAAGTAGTTGTAGACCCGAAAATTGCCTATGGTTCAACACTGACTGAATTTACCAACGGGCTCCCGCTGTCCCAACCACTTAACACGCCCTTCTTTTCCTCCATCCGCCGCCCCGTCCAGTCCTCCTCTCCGACTTTGTTGGCCCAGTCGTCGTTGTCGTCCCATGACTCGCCCCACGCGTCCTCTACCGGGGCCGTCGGCGCGGGTGCGGGCACGGGTGCAGGAGCGGCTGGCGGTACCGGCGCCGTCTTGGGCGTTTGCCGCGGAGAGTTGACCGCGGGGCGGTTTATCGTGCGAATGTGGATAGGGGAGGGCGGCGATCTGCGCTTCGGCTTGAGCTTCGTCGCTTCGCGGAGCACGGGGGGATGAGGCGGGGAGGCTGACGATGCTGAGGCTGACGACGCTGAGGAGGCGAGGCTCGGCGGGTACGCATGCATATCGATGGGCTGGCTAGGGCTAGGGGTGGTCGAGCCGGATGACTTGGGCTCCAAGGGGGTGCGTAACTTGTCAGATGACCGAGAACGGCCGCTTGACGGGGAAAGGGACCGGGAGAGGCGACGGGGATGGCTCTCGATGTCGGTCTGGGTGTGGATGTTAGGAATTTCGTCGTCGTCGTCATCAGGGGCACCGAAGAGTGGCTCCCGATCCAGAGGGTCAGGCGTGTCCGCATCGAGTGCGACGCCTGAAGCTTTGACTATGGAGTCAATGAGCCAGAATTGAACGATGTTCATGATTATAGGAAAAATTCCCATTGTGCTGTCGTGCCGGTGAGATGGGAAGATGAGTATGCTGATAACTTACAATATCACTTCCAACGCGTCACCCTTGCCACTCCACGTCCAGCTCAAAAGCCAGGCACCCAGAGTGAATAGTCCGGGGACCAGAGCCAGTAAACCGATCACCAGAAACTTCATCGTGGTAAGTGCGACAAGATAAATAGTTGCCTGGCGTAACCAAAACTTGAACGAAGGTGGGGTGCCGTATACACCAGACTCGAAGCCTTTCAAGTGGAACTTTTCCGACATGACAAAAGTCAAGACTCGCAGGCCAACGTATATAAGTCCGACGCCTAGGGACGCTTGAATAACGGTGCTGGATACCAGAAAAGACATAGCGTACCGATAGTTGTATCAATCAGAATGTTGAGGAAATATGAAACACAGGCGTTGCTCGACGAGTGGTTCGAGATAAGGTCGGAAATGAGTACGTTCAACCCATGAACATAAGCCTGGCCGACCACTTGTTTAGAAACATCGAAAAGCCTCGGAGAGCGTCAACGAAGCCAAGCTTAAGATAGATCAGGCCACACCATATTCTCCACGGGCGCATGGGCTTCTCTCGGTGACGTTTATATACCAGAGAAAGGATGACAAGGACTCCCATGAGTGCTTGTACCGTCTACAGATAGTAAGTTATGGGTATCGAAATGCAATAACAAAGCTCACCAGAGCAATGGGCCCCAAAAGACGACATGAATGGGGGTCGACTTCGCTCGAATCGCCAAATATGCGGGACGGGGACGCGCCCGAAGTTGCGTTTATGCTTGGATAGTCGTCAATGTCGTCCATCGCGGGGAGACGAAGAACGAGAGATGATGGTAAGCACCAGACTTAGAAGCTTATGTCACTCGGGACTCAATCACTGCTTCACCTTGATACCACGACTACACCTTGCACAAAATGTCTTTCTTACGAGGAAACCCAGGCCAAGCGCCCGCTTCTTACAGTTCTCTTCCAAGCGGTCCTCGCGCGTCCCAGCGACCACCCCGGCCCCCGCAGTCCATGCAATATAATGCACCACCGGCGCAGTACAATGATCCTCCCAGCGCTACGTTCGAGAAACGGGGGTCCGAACGTAAGCCCCCGCCACAGCAGCACGCGGGAGGCGGAAGGTAAGCACCGTTATACTAGATAGGTTCAGCTTCTAATTGTTTCGACGTAAGTTACAATGTAGAGAGTACCCCGTCTACCGCGCTTGCGCTTTCCAACCGGCTGGTGGTACATCCTTCAGACTTTGGGCAGGGTGAGCATGTGCTTTGCAAAGGTGAATTCCCCATAACTGTGATGTGAGCGGCTCGCAAGTGTTGTTTCTGTCCCCTTAATTATGATATTCTGAAGCCACGACAATACTGGAAAGATTCAGCGTGGCTGCATTGGGGCGAACGTCATGCATCGCCAGTGGATTGGCCTTGCTGTCGCCGGGGACACCATCCCGATCGAACCCATGCCAACCCAACCCAACTACCTGCAATCGCTCGACCTCGAAGTCGGATTCCTGCGCAAGACCGAACTCAAGGAGGCGTACTCTGCTGATGAGCTAGCCCGGAATTTCATCAAGGCATTCAATGGCCTCGTGCTGACCGTGGGCGGGATGATGATTTTCGATTACCATGGCCAGAATCTCAAGGTCACCATCAAGAGTTTGTCTGTCTTGGAGCTCGCCGATCAGCAGCGTGGAGGCGGACGTGGACGTTCGGACTATGGCCCCGACCCACGTAGTTTCGGGATTTTGATGGACAAGACCGATCTCACTATGATGAAGTCTGCTGAACCGAATGGGATTAACATCAAGTCGAGCGCGAAAAAGTGAGAAGGTCCCATATCTCATGTTGATCTAACGATTCCACTCAGAGCTCCTCCAAATGCAATCCTAGCCCCGAATTTCAAGTTCGAGGATATGGGTATCGGAGGCCTGGACACGGAGTTCAGCGAAATCTTCCGTCGTGCCTTTGCCTCGCGTGTGTTTCCTCCCGGGCTCGTCGAAAAGCTTGGAATCGAGCACGTCAAAGGTTGGTCTTTCTCGGCCATTCCTCTCTCTTCTGACTCGCTTTTCAGGACTTCTCCTTCACGGACCTCCTGGAACTGGGAAAACTCTGATTGCTCGCCAAATCGGAAAGATGCTCAAAGCCCGGGAGCCCAAGATCGTGAACGGTCCCGAAATATTGAGCAAATTCGTCGGTGCTTCGGAAGAGAACATCCGTAAACTATTCGAGGACGCCGAGAAAGAGGTATACCCCAAATGCCTCTTAATTAGTGTTTTGAATCAACGGCAGTCGTAGTACAAAGAAAAGGGAGACGAGAGCGAGCTGCATATCATCATTTTCGATGAGTTGGATGCTATCTTCAAGCAGCGTGGATCCACCAACAGCGGCACCGGAGTAGGCGACAGCGTCGTCAATCAGCTTTTGTCCAAGGTCCGTGCTACGTTGTCGAAGCTTGATACTTGGACTCATACGATTTAGATGGACGGTGTCGACTCGCTCAACAATATCCTTATTATTGGAATGACCAATCGGCTGGACATGATCGACGAGGCGCTTCTGCGTCCCGGGCGTCTAGAAGTGCACATGGAGATCTCGCTGCCCGATGAGAAGGGCCGCTGGCAGATTCTCAATATCCACACTGCCAAGATGCGCACGAATCGGGTCATGGACACGGATGTCGACCTTGAGGAGTTGGCGTCGATGACGAAAAACTTTTCCGGGGCCGAGATCAATGGTCTCATCAAGAGCGCGACCAGTTTCGCGTTCAACCGACACGTCAAAGTGTGTCTCATCTCGTCCTTCTCAAACGACATGTGCTTACCATGATTTAGGTTGGTACCATGGCCGGGATCAGCGACGACGTGGAGAACCTCCGGGTCAACCGGAGTGACTTTATGCACGCCCTCGACGAGGTCCACCCTGCGTTCGGTGTCTCCGAGGAAGAGTTGCAATCGGTCATCCAGAACGGGATCATTCGGTACGACGCCGTTGTCGATGTAAGTGCCCTCCCTCCCTCCTACCAATCGCCTCGTTTAACCTTTCTTCTGCAGGAGCTCCTCCGTTCCGGCGGACTCATTGTAGAGCAGGTCCGGACATCTAAGCGTGCGCCGGTGGTCAATGTCCTCCTGCATGGCCCGCCTGGGTCAGGGAAGACGGCGCTGGCCGCGGCGATCGCACAGGCGTCGCAGTTCCCCTTCATCAAGCTGATCACGCCAGACAACATGGTCGGAATGGGCGAGACGCAGAAAATCTCGGCGATCACCAAGGTGTTCACGGATAGCTATAAAAGTCCACTGAGTGTGGTCGTCGTAGACAACATAGAACGATTGATTGGTCAGTCCCCAAAAAACTTGTTAGTTTCTACAGCCCACTCACATTGATACGTCAGACTGGTCACCCATGGGTGCCCGCTTCTCGAATCCTGTCCTACAGGCGCTTTTGGTCCTCATAGGTCGCCGGCCGCCCAAGGTTCGCTCCCTTATACTGTTGGCCCGAGTTATTCTAACCCAAGACATTCAAGGACCGACATCTCCTCGTCATTGCCACCACCTCGATCCGGCCTATACTGACGGATCTAGGCTTCATAGAGTTCAACGCGGTGCTGCGCGTGCCTCCCATCACCTCGCTCTCGGCCGTGGAGTACGTTATCCAAGAGGTGGACCTCTTCCCCACAGACGAAGACCGTCACGATGCAATCCGGATGCTGCGCGACGCAGGCTTCGACAAGAAGTCGCGCGACGATCCCACCTCGCGGTTGCAAATCGGCATCAAGAAATTGCTCGGGCTTATCGAGATGGCGCGGCAGGAGCCTGACGCTGTCGCAGAGCGCCTCACTACCGCTCTCATGGAGCTGGATCTTTAATATAGTGGAATTGTGTAATGTAACAAGTAGATCGTTTGTATAAGTTCCAAGAGCTATGATGGACTTTGGGCATTTTATAGAGGATTTTCTAGACGCAGCAAGAGATGTTGGTGTGGTGAATGAAAGATTCGCATGGGATATAATAGTCCAAATTACATCCGAAGATCGTTCTACTCAAAAAATCCTTGCGCTACGCTTGAACATCCTCTGGCCTCGCTTTTGACGCTTGAATGCAGCTGCTCTGCCAATGGCTTGGCTTGCGGGTCAGGACCAGATAGTGTAGGTGAGCGACACCTGGTAGAGGAGGATTTGAGCTACTCCAACATCGAGACCGAACCATGGGTTCCAAAACCACGTTCGAGGCTTAGTACCCGCTGAGCCAAGTTCACCGTATCTGGAGTTGCTAGTTGTCATACTAAATAATTCGGGCGCTTCAAGAGAGCCTGGGCCAAGTTGCGTCAGAGGCCCGAGGTAAGGTACTGTACGTCCCAGATTAGATTCTTCCATCAGCGAGTGGAGGACATCAGGAGCCCGATAAGACCCGGAATTTGGATACACTCGGTTGCTCGAAGCCTCCGATGAAGAAAGTGGTCTGCGATGGGCAAGGGTTGCGGAGTTCTAACCAAGCTTTTGTCTGCGCCAACTCGATAACCGTAGCCTTTTGGCCGATGTCGATTGAAAGCCGTCGACCCATAACTGGGCCATGCCACGATTGAAGTCGAAGCTTGTTGATGTTGAAATGAAATCAGAATTCGAGGTTGGACGTTCAACGACAGCTATACATATATCCTTGGAAAATGCTATTGCGTTGAAGAAAAAAACGGAGGGGTATTCTGGATCACCCGGGCCCGAGTCGAACGGGGTCTCTTGCCGATTCAATGCAGTCGATGTATGAAGTGAAGGTGCACGCCGCGTGCTACCGTCCGTCTTCATCCCTGGTACGTCGGTCAGATTAGGAAGGATGAGAAGAAAATGAGTTGCCGTGACTTAAAGTTCAAATTAGGGGTCAGAGGCCGAGTTTGAGTATGCGCCGGTACATACTATTGGGACGTTGAACGACAGCTATATATATATATATCCTTGAAAAATGCTATGGCGTCGAACAAAAAAAAACCAAGGGGAATTCTGTATCACCCGGCCCCGAGTCGAACGGGGTCTCCTACCGATTCAATGCAGTCGATGTATGAAGTGGAGGTGCACGCCGCGTGCTACCGGCTGTCTGCATCCCTGGTATGCGGGTCAAATCATTCGGACGAGGGAGGATGAGGTGAGAACGAGTCCACGTTACCATGTTTTGACTTGGATCTTGATCATGGATTAGAGCGTAAGTTTGAATGTGCGCCGGTACATATTAAGGACGTTCGATACGACAGATATATGCCTGCAAGAAATGCCATTGCATTGAAGAAAAAAAAGGTATCTGTTCCGATGGATCGCCCGGCCCCGAGTCGAACGGGGGCACTCCTGCATTCAAGTAACGAGGACAGCTAGAATGAGATACAAGTGCACCCCGTGTGCTACCGGGTGTCTTCACAACTAATACACGATGCGATTGGCTTGGACAAGGGGAGGGGTGAGAAAATAGCTTGCTGTAGTTTGAGTTGAAGTAAAGTTGAATTTGAATTCAAAGTTGGAAACGCCGATAGTCCAAAGTGTGAGATGTACGCCTTGAGAGTGAGAAAAAAAGAGTGAGATAAGCCATCGAGTAGAACCATCACCCTCCCCCGAGTCGAACGGGAGTCTCCTGCTGATATCTCTGTCCCTGGTTATGGAATGCATGCACACTACGACCGGGTGTCTCTATTTAACCGTCCTCCAGTGGCGACACACTGAGGCCGGCACGATTATGTTGTTTATATTGTTCGAGTTGTGGTCCGCCCTTGGGAAATGGTTTCGAGAACGTTGAAGTGAAAAAAATCATCCCTAGCAACTCTACGGGGAGTTTGCCATGTCATCTGTAATTCGACGAGCTAGTGACGAGCTACTGGATCTCCGTCTGCCGCAGAAGGGTCAGGTCTTGTATTTGAGACGCAAGGCTAGATATTCTGATCTTCTTCGCCTATGCGGCTTTGGGTATACTGGTTTTCTGTGATGACCGTTGGACGAGGAGAGCTGAGTCGCGTGAAACATTGCGGTTGATCGTCTAGAAAAGAAAGAGTCTGGAAAGAAAGGTTTGATGTGCTTACTACATCTGTTTGCGCGTGCATTGAGCAAAAAAATAGGCTTCAACCTTTTCTCTCACCGTCCGGGCTCCTCCCTCCCCAGTCTTTCCTCCGTAGAGTTTCAGGAACGCCCTCTCTATGTAGCAGCATGGTAGGACACTACTTCTTCAATGCCAGCGCCCCTTCAGGAATCAGAACACCGGAGAGCGCACCAATTCAATTTGCTGCAGGAAACACGACCAAATGTGCAACCGTACTGTTTATCTCGGTAAGGATATCACATGTGCGAGCATCTCGAAGTGAACCATGTCGAGTGAGTCGTATTTTCGCGTTCGACTGGCTTCGCTATGATGTTACACGAATATATTTGCTACTTCAGAGGGCTTCGGCCCCATGAGACTACATCTTCCACCAAGATCTCTGATTCATTTTGTCGCACCCACTCTTGTCGCCGATCTGACTTTTTTTTTCAGGTCCTGTTTTTTTTGGACGATGTGACTTGTAAATGTGATTGGGACGCCTATACTCTTCGTAGCCTCGTTGCACCGAAATGTATTGGAAGCCTACCCTCTGATGCGTCTACTTCAAAGCGAATGACATACACCCTTTCGCTAATCTCCTGGAGGTACAACCTCGACTTTCTTCGGCGGAGCGATACTTCGACAAGTGTCATGACGCTGTTGGGACCAAGGCCCGGGAGACGGGTACTCGAACTGCGCGCCATGACATCGTCGAACAGTTTCGGATGTAAAGAACCTGGAGTGTGCGGGATGATATTGCGCATTGCGCAGCCGATCAGCCGGTGCCAGTTAGGCGCAGAGGGCTTAGACGAGCGGTAACGACGGGCCAGGGTGTAGTAGCGGCGCAATTGAACAGTGGCTCGACTACGTCGCGACACAACAAGAAACGAGGAGGCCGCAGAAAGAGGTAAGCAGAGCATGGCGAATAGAAACTGAGATACAAGGCTCGCCGTTAAAGATGCAGCGAATGCGGCCTCATTTTGCGCAGCCGCCGAGAGTGGGAGACCCAGGCCTATTATATTTGCGCATGAAAGCCGCCAGACGTTGATTCTTGGCGAGGAGTGCAAAGGAGCAACCGGCATATACGGCGAAGTTGCTGGAGGTGGCCCACGACCTGAAGTAAGGGTCGAACAGCGTTCTGAAAGCTGCCGTCGACTCACCTCGAGCACGATATCCAGAGGGAATCTGGAGAAGGGCATTGTTCCGGACAATTAGGAACTGGGAAAACTCGGCGGGCGTGCGTCGTGTCCTGGTCGTTGGCCTAAGGCAAGCTCGCGATTGGGCGGCATGGCCTCGCTAGCTGAGGGTGGGAGCAGCGATGAAAGTATGGGACTATCGATCTCGCGTTCGTCGCTAGCCAATTTATGCGAGAGGAAAGAAGAGCGAGGAGGAGAGCAAGACGCATGTGATCACACGAGACGTTCATTGAAATCAAGAATTCGATTCGTTTCTACAGACATTATACTCTACGCGATCCCGTCAAACCACCGAGAGAGATACTTGAGGATTGAATCTGCCAGAAGGCATCGTTACCCACGACGGGGACCACCCGAAGCCTGATAACGAGGAAAGGGCGCACCCTCATGACAAGGTTGGGCGCGCCACGGTGGAACCGCGACGCTGGCGAGCCAGCAGGGGGAACTAGAGGGTTCGTGATGCCCGGGGAGGCATTGGTAACACGCCGCCCTCCTACGTCCGTACCCATGTGGTAACGGCCCAGTGATGCGCCCTTTAAAACCCCTACCGCCCACAGTTGAAATCAGAAAAGCAGCTAACCCACCTGGTATTCATCGCCTTGATGTGCTTGAACGAGCGAGGGGCTTGAGGGAGAGTGAAGGAGTGGAAGAGGAAGAGGTGGGGAGGTGGAAGTAGAAAAGAGGGCAAAGTCGAAGAGGAAAGGTCGAGGCGAGGCCCGGGTGGTGGTCGAAAGGAAAGAGAGGTGATCTTGGTCAGCCACTCTCGTTCCTTATATAGTAAGCGACGTGTTGCTTGGTCGTCTTTGGTGCATCATATGCGAACGTGACCGCGTCTCCCTTCCTGAACTTCAACTTACCTTTCAAAGTATCGACGGGCTAACTCGGGGCGCCCTCCACGCTTTCTTTGGGTTATCTTCAACGGTTTCTCGACAGGGGCTGAATCAAATCCCGAGTATCGAGTTTCAATCGCCACACTTGGCACTGCCGCCATAGTGTTTGCTTGAATGAATTATCTGCATGCCGCCTCTCCCTTCTTTTGGCCCCAAACCCTCCATATCAAGCCCAATATTCTCAGCTGGATATTGGCGTGTTCTGTCCTCATTTTTGGAGAGTTTCAGGGATCTCACGCGTGGTGCGCTGGTTATTTCTGTGGTCTCCGATTACGCAGATGTGAGGAATATTCGGCAAAAAAAATGTAGGGGACTTTTCGAAGAAGCCGGGAGTCCGCGGTCAAGTTTATGTATATGGCGAACGATGCCGCATATACGGCTTTATATTTCGAACCTTCCTCACTGGGCTCGAGGCGTTGAGTACCCTGATGACAACGCTACCTTTTTCAAGGATATCTGTCAACTTTTGCAGGCTGTTTTAGTGCTCTTTATATTTGACTGAATATAAATCGATTCCATTTAGCATGAATGCAAAGATTCTGCGTCGGGTCTCTTTTTTGCTACATCTTCAATCGCCACCTTTGCACTACGTTCACCGGATTTCCTTTTCTCCGCCAACTTACGGGGGCTCGACAAATGCCGGTACAAACATCTTCAAAACGATTTCTTGGACACTGGTCCAGGACCATCCAATCATCCAATGCTGCTCATTAGAGCGTATTTGCACCACCCAAAATCGACGACCAAATTTCTGGCATCAGCCATCATTTTTAGGATAGAGAAGTGACTGATGTGCCATAACCGACCTTCCCAGTAGCCAAAACCTATTTTCGCCATATAATTTCTCCCCTGAAAGTGGCCAGTGCCTTCGAGACTACTGTGGTGTGTCCACACAAAAAAAACCGGGTTATCTAGCATTTTTTCACGCCTTTTGGCAGACTTTACAAGTCGAAGGTATCCTATTTTGGTGTCATCAAATTTCTGACAGGCCTCATCAAATTTTGCCCTAAAACTGCGTCGAGGGTGTTGCAAATACGCTCTACTTATTGCGGCATGAATCGCTGTGTGTGTGGCTGTGTGATTACCAGCTCACTCTTATCGCCCGCCTAATTATAGCATCGGTTCCGTTCGAAATGACTGCTACTATCCTTGCTCTATACTACTACTATGGCTCCCAAAGCAAAAGCGACGTCTTCGAAAACCACCAATGCGATTATTGCGACTTCTCAGCAATCCCGCTTCCACACCGAAACACTTGATACTACTCTCGAGATCGATCTCAAAGCAGTCACCATTTCAATCGGAGAACGCGAACTCATTTCGTCCAGTCATCTGCGTCTCAAGGAGGGCATTCGATACGGCCTTGTTGGGAGGAATGGCTCGGGCAAATCGACGCTCTTGACGGCCATTGCGGACAAGCTGATCCCCGGTCTGAGTCCGTCCATCCGGATCCTCTTGCTCTCCCAGGTCGAGGATAGCGCTAGAGCAACCGATACACCCGGGGTGTGCTCCATCAAAGTCCTTGAGCATGTAGTCAAAGGCGACAAGGAGCGGCAGGCCGCGGTGGAGGAGCTTGATCGTGCGTGGTGTATCCGTTCTTTCAATACATTTGTTAATTTGTACTGCATTAGTTTTGACCAAGGCAGTCGAAACCACGTCCATGTGCGAGACGCAGCGCATTGTTTATGGTTTACGCCTCGATAAACGTCGCCGAGAGTTAGTGGAAGCTAAGAAAGTCGCGAGCCGCAGATCAGGTGCGCGTGGTAAAGACGCGCGATTGGAAGAAATCAAGGCCGAGGATAACGTTAAACACGCCGAGCTTTTGTAAGAGATCGTTTCCCGTAAAACCTACGAAGCTCATTCACCCAAGACTCGAGGGGGTTGATACAGGCGACATCGAGCCCGATATTATGAACCAAGCCCTGGAAATGCTTCAAGATATTCAAGTCACACTAGAACTGGTACGTATGTCTTGAAATGCTCGCCAGTCATAACCTTATTTCCTGGAAAGCTCGAAACGTCGTCCACGGAAGCGCGGGCTGCCACCATCCTCTCGGGCTTGGGTTTTACTCAAGAGATGATGGATAGCACCTACACTTCCCTTTCTGGTGGATGGCGGTCTCGCTGCTCCCTTGCTACGTCGTTGCTCGTTCATAGCGATGTTCTGCTTCTCGATGAACCGTCCAATTTCCTGGTGTGTTGATTAGTCGATCTTTTTTAACATCTCAATATTTCCGAACAGGATCTCGAAGCGATAATCTGGCTCGAGGGATTCCTTGGCTCCCAGTCGCGAACTCTCGTGCTCATCTCACATGATCAAGACTTCCTCAATAATGTCGTCGAAGAGACCATCATCCTCCGAAATAAAACTCTGGAATATTTCGAAGGCACACCGGCTGCCTTTGAGGTCAATGAGCGGAAGAAAAAGAAGCAACTGACGAGTGCGCAGGAGGTACTGGACAAGAAACGGGAACATGTGGGTAGCTCATAAATAATTCTGATTTCTGTTCTGACCTTTCAAGTAGATCGAAAAGTCAATCCAGCAGGGTATTGCCAGCGCAAAGAAAACCGGAGATGAGAACAGGTGATTTCCTTATCAACTTCCATCCTGTTTTTTATTTATCACGATTCAGACAGCGGATGGTCAAATCGCGGCAGAAAAAGTTAGTTTATCTCATTTTGCGTAAAGGAAGGTTGAGCTGATATATCTACGCTTTAGGCTAGATGAGCGTTGGGGAGCAGAGACCAGCGCGAAAGGAACGCGGTTCAAACTCAATCGCGACATGGCAGGTTATTTCAATGCGAATCGCGCCGATGTCGAAAAGATCGTCTCTGAATCGAAAATCAAAATCAATATCGACAGCCCGGAAAAGATGCGGACAGTCGGTGATTTGATACATTTCGATGCCGTGGAGTACCGGTTCCCAAAGGTCAAGAAGGCGTTCCTAGAGGATATCACATTCACCGTCAACCAAGGTGGACGCTATGCGTTTGTCGGCGCCGTGAGAACTTTGGTTTGACCGCTACTATGTCGCATTAATAAAGTAATTTTTTCGCCACAGAACGGACAAGGAAAATCCACGCTTGCCAAGTTGATCATGGGCACCCTCAAACCCACCAAAGGCACGATTACTCGGCACCCTCTACTCAAAATAGGCTACTTTTCTCAACACTCTGTCGAGGAACTCTCTAGTAGTACTCTCACTAGATCGATATCCGATGGCCCGGTGACGGCGCTGTCTTATTTCATGGAATATTTCGAGGCAAAAGGGGAGACCGTCGTCGAACAGGATGCTCGGAAGTGTCTGGGATCATTTGGTCTCCAAGGGAAGATTGCGAGCGATACACCGCTTTCGCAGTTGAGCGGCGGGCAAAAGGTGATGTTTTGGCATGGATATAGCTGATGCCATATACCAATACTTCGCTCATCGTTGATAGGTCCGGTTAGCGATAGCGCTGATTGTGTTCAAACCCCCACCGCTGCTACTACTCGACGAAGTAACCACGCACGTCGATTTCCCTACCATCCAGGCCCTCGCGCAGGCCCTCAAGAGCTTCACGGGTGGCATAATTATAATCACACACGACCGGTGAGTTTCTTATCTTCACCCGAACAGCCCTCGTCGTCTCATCAGTCGTAGGTGGTTCAGCCGCGTCGTGATTGAGGGCGAATCGCTCCGGCATGCCGCACAGGATGACGATGTGTCGGAAGATTCCTCCAGCGAAGACGAGGACGACCCTACCACCCCTCCGGGAAAGACGTATCGTGTCGGCGGCGGAAAACTCAGACTGATGGAGAAGGGGATGGCACAGTATGTTGCATTCGTCGAACGGAAGCTGGCGAAAAAGAAACGGGAGGACGCCAAGACTTGACCTATGGTTTTCTGCTGTATATTCCAACTCTTTACGGAACCAACTCATCAGTATGGCGGTCAATCTGCACATTTAATCAGAACGGGTTTATTTTACCATTTCCGTGTTTTTTTTTTTGGCTGTTTTAAGTACTTTTTGGGTCTTTTGACAGCACCTCATTCTTTTAGCTTGCTGTTGTGATAAATTTTCCAGTTGAGCAATTTTTTATGACTTGTACTCAGAATTTATACTGAAGTTCAAAAAGAAACTTTCTTCTTTTCCAATTTTTTTTTTTCCCCTGAAACAAGAATGTTTTCCACATGAATGTATATTTTTTTTCAGAGAACAGGTTTTTTTTTTGTGTTCAGCTCGAAACTTTCTCGTGATTGGTGTAAGAAAGTAAGTTCCATTGGGTGGCTGTGCTAACCCTAATATGATGGCTGTTACAATCTGAGCGAACTCGACTCGTCGACGTGTGAGAGCGACCCGATATGGAAAGTGCCCTGTGGCACGTGCTGTTGATAGGCTGTCCTCTTGGCGCGACTCGTACCACAACTTGAACTCCCATCCAGAAGAGAAGAACTCACCTGCATCGCGAAATATTTCCGCTAAGAAGTCGTCCTCCTCATCCTCTTCGATTATCTCTGCCGCATCGGCATCTCCGAATCCCAATTTCCTCGCCATTGCCTCAGGATTCCACAAGCCGAAGCACTCGGCTTCCTCCCGCAACTGGCGGTGTCTTGCCTCTGGATCCTCAACATCGTCCCCCGCACTAAAGTTTGCCCCATTTATCTTGTAGTCTGCCCACATGTCTGCCTCCGCTTCACTCATCACTCTTGAAGATGCACCTGCAAGCGGACCATCAACACGGCGACTCGTAAACTCGATCGTTCGCAGTTCTTCCGTTGCTGCATCAGCCGCTTTCTCCTTTGCTAGTATGCCTTCCCTCCTCTTTGCGTTCTCAGCCAACTCTACAGCTCGCAAGTGTGGCCCGCTAGTCAAGTGCGAAAGCTGGACACTTCGGACGGTAATCCATTTGCGGAGCTCCGGCGCTACCCCGTCTGAGCAAACTCGACACTGAACATGGGTTCTCTCTTCATTGTATCTGTAGTCTGTCAACGGCGCGTTACTCCACACTTCGTCGCTTTCCCAGTGGATTAGTTCAATCCTTTCGGCGGCATTGGTCAAGAGAAAACAAAACGAGGTTCCTAGGGCATCAATCGGTTGCAAGCTAACAAGAACCGACGTCCGTATTCGAGCAGCTGTAATTTTTCTTGCCCTGGTGACTATCGCACCCGCATTTCCCAAATAGGAAGCCCAAAAACTATAACTGTGTGTAAGTGGACGCTCCCTCTCCCCTCAAATCTTCATTCAGAATGTCTTCTCGTGCAAGCACTCCTCCGTTCGACGACGATGACGATGACTTCCGTGGCATGAGAGACGCTATGGCCCAGAGCTCTCCGATTGCCCCTTCTGCTAGCGGTGCCCCAAAGCGTAGCTACGTATCCATGGTTGGTGGCGACGACACTGGCTCGGACAACGAACACCGTGCTGGCACTGCGCCCGCCTTTGCCCTGGCCAATCAAAACATTGTCATAGCTTCGAGGCGCTATGGCGAGAAGAAGTGACTTCGCACCGAGCAGATCAACGAATTAGATATCTTCCTGAACGTGAGTGACATCTGCCGTTGTCTTCTATGATTCGTCTCACATTATTCTGCTACAAGGATCCGGCTTCGCTTCGAGAAGCCAAACTTCTGGCCAACATCTTTGCAGTCGGAAATCATCTCGAGAAACTTGTCGGCTCCAAGGCAGCATACGAGGTTTCTGCTGACCTCACGGTAAGTCCGAGTTCGTTTGCTACTTCAAACCTTTGCGGATGTAATCTTGGGCACACAGACGAACATTAAGAAGTATGCCCCCGCCGTCCTTCTTTCAAGCAAGATCAATGTCTATAAGGGTGATACTATAACAGATGTTCTTCTGGTATGTTCGCTTTTCGCTGCTGCATCTCTATTCACCTACTTCTTCAGTCCATCCTCAAGAACCATCGATTTGACATTCCTCCTAGTTTGGAGAACGGACTGGGCCAAAGTCATTGCGGTCGTACAAGATGCGCTTACTCAGAAGCGCGCGAAAGTCAAGAAGATGGTGGGTAATTTAGTTATGCTACTCTACCTAGTAGTTATTCTCCAATGGAAAAGCCCCCGTTGTCTAATGGTTCAGGACGTCAGACTTCTATACTTCGATTACGTAATTTAGGGATCTGAAGGTTGCGTGTTCGAATCCCGCCGGGGGTTAGTTTTTGCTTTTTTTTTTTTTTGGGGGGGGGGGGCTGAGTTTTACATACCACTTTTTCGTCACTTTGCGCTTGGCGACCGCCAGTCGCATCTCCCGCGTTGAACAAAATCAGAATCACTCAACCTCGTGAAGTCATCGAGCCGGAGTGAACGAGAAAGAGTCCACAAGGTGAATGACTCTGAGCAGCTTCGTCAGAAATTTCGCTCCGGCGCGGCGCTTCATGATATCACTTCTGTCGACGTCACACAGCCAAGTGGTAGGAATCAGTGTAGGTAAAGTGTAGTCTAAAACCGTTAGTTTTAACATCCAATTCAATAAAGACGAATCGAACAGAATTTCCTCTGATCCGCGCCCAAGTTACTGAGGAACCTAAGAAGATCGTTATGGACGGAGAAACCAGGGTGAATGGCACCAGCTGCTTGGAAGTCCCATCGAGCTCCCTGTTAGAATCACTGCAGGCAAGGCCTACGCATGTCGTTCCGACATGCGTGGAAAGATAATTAGCAGCCCGCAGGCAGGAATCGAACCCGCGTCAATCGAATCACTGCGAAACGTTAAAATTCCCTTTGCTTTGCAACGGTAAAACAATTTACAGAGCAGGAAAAGACCTGTTTAAAAGACTATCCATGGAGAAAATAAGTACTGTACCGGTAAATAAGGGTGAATGGCGTAAGCTGCTTGGAAGTCCACTGCAGGCAACGCCTACGCGTGTCGTTTCAGCATCAATGAACCCCAGCATCCCATACTCAAACGGGAGGACACCAAGACTTGACCTATGGTTTTCTGCTGTATATTCATCCACAAAACGCTATTGACCCAGCACAGCCGCCGCGGCCCAGCACTGGCCCAGCACGGAGGATAGCTCTGGCGTCAGCTACTGTATATTCAAAAATATTCGAAAAAGTACGGCTCTGGGTAGCACCCGAGAGACTGGTCAGTAAGAGCTCTTGGGCTTGAAAATGTGCTGCTTTGTATGTGGTGAGCAGATGACCTGTTTTACTTCGCAAGTTCGAACCTTTCGGCGACCGCTTTTCACTTTAGATTTTTTCCTATTCTCCTCGCACCAATGACCCATACTCATTCATTCCAGCTTCTGTTCTGTCATTGTTATTCACTTGATCTTTGTCTGAGTTGGCCTGGGTTTAGTACTAGTTTTTTGTATTCAAAATATTCAAAAAAATACCTGGTGGGCTCTAGGTAGCACCCAAGAGACTGTGCAGTAAGAGCTTTTGGAGGGCTTGGAAACTTGCTGCTTTGTACGTTCAATGTTGTCAGTAGTACTAGATGGTTTCGCAAGTTCGAATCGGCGACCGCTTTTCACTTTGGATTTTTTTCCTATTCTCCTCGCACCAATGAACCCAGCATCCCATACTCATTCATTCCAGCTTCTGTTCTGTCATTGTTATTCACTTGATCTTTGTCTGAGTTGGCCTGGGTTATGACGCCAGACTTCTACTAAACGTGATTAATTTACCCTTGCAAAGCAAAGGGAATTTCGTCTTCACTCGTTTCCGGTGTTGTCTCCGTCTCCGAATTTGCGACAAAAGAAGAAAAGAAACAATGCCTAGCGGGACTCGAACCTGCAACCCCCAGATACCAGATATCAATGAAATCGGTAGAAGTCTGATGTCATAGACCATTAGACAATAGGCGCTTCCCATGTTGGAACACTACTCTGTATAACAAGCGGCAGAAGATGAAGACAGGTCGGAGCATCTCTTGCACCGTGTCTAAACTCTGCACTTCGAGTTAATCTTATGTCTACTCATAAATTTACCCTGACTTTGCAACGGCCAAATAAGCAATTGGTTAGAGCGCCGTGCTAATATTAGTAATATTAGTTGCAGCTTTCCTGTAGGTACGCTGCCCCAACCTATTCTCTGGGCATTCTACCTAATAGTAAGCTGCGTCAAATTGACAAGTCATTATTACCTTCGCGGCCGGGACGCCGTCACGGGTTCACCCAGAAAGCCCCCTTCCAGGGAAGTCGGATCAGACGCGAATAAAAAACCTCCAAATAACGTCGTGCGCCCCCCAAAATCGTGTACCCCTTCTCGCAGGTCAGACTGTTAACAGATGGCCTTGTCTGCCTACCGCCGCGGGAGTGAGAAGGTATTTAAAGAGCGTCCTGATTTGTTTGGAACCAAACGTAGCTCAACATCGTTCTTTCCTCAAACCACTACCACCTTAAGGGCAAGTCCCACTGTGACCCTCAGCTATGGCACCAGCTACTCATCGTTCAGCAGATGCCCGCATATCGCAAACAACGCACCAGGTCTCACAGATATCACCCGTACCCAACACCCAACGCCGCCCACACGCGTTCGACCACAGCGCCTGCTGACGCCGGCGTGAATATGCATCCCCCCGCGAACGCTCACGCCGGTGCTAATCTGCACCCCACAGTCGCCGGCATGAATGTGCACGTACTAATCGCCGTGGCCGCACACGCCTACGCCCACTTCAACCTCGTCGGCGCCAACGTCCAGGCCGGCGTGGGTCACCATGCCGCGAACGCTCACGCCCACGTCGACTTCAACGTTCTCAACCCCGCGTCGAACGCCCACGCCGTGCAGGCGTCAGTCGCTGCCACTCTGAACGAAGCAGTCGCCGCGCAAGCCCACGTCAACTTCAACATCGGCGGCGCGAATCTGAACCACGCCTCAGGCGCCACGCACGCGGACGTCTCTGCTAACCCTTACGCGTAAATGTACTAATCAAACAAGGTCTCTACAATATGCAGGTCCCTGCATCCAATATAGCCCTCATTGTATATAATCTGTATTTCGCATATAATCAGCGCATTCTACTTCTACCTGTTCTATCTGTATTATGGTCGGTTCACATCCCTATTCCACGTAATCTTGAGACGCGTCTGCGGGTGAAAATCAAACGCGCATTAACAAGTTTCTATTCCTGCTGCTAAGATAGCACCTCGGCTACCGTCCCTTCAAATATAAGCTGTCACGGTTCCGCGGGATGTTGTTTTGGGCATGATCGCCCGATTGGGAACGATATGACGAGTTTGGCTTGGATGGCGTTGACAAACACCGCGTCTACATTGCAAAATTCCCAGAAGATTTGTCACCGGCTGATATGCCGGTCACATCCGCGTGTAACCCGCGCAATTGGGCGCAAGCGGTGCGCAACCCACGAAATTGCGTGTATGGCGCCCGCCTAGTTTACATCCCAATTGTAAGGCAGTTTTCTCTGGGTTGCAATCAGAGGTAAGAGTTACCTTGATTGGCAACGAGGGAAACGATTTTGTGGAATAGGCTCCGAGGGACGGGTTGTGAGCGTATCTCAGCGGTTTACGAGGAGGCTTTGCACAGTGGATATTATCGGGCAGGATTTGAATAAAAATGAATAATATTGAATAAAATCTGATAATTTGTATTTCGGGCACGCCTCACGCCAGGCGCGGGATGCTCCTCGTGCTCATCAAGTATTCAGGCTGAACACTACTGCTCGTTTGCCAGAGGCAGGGGCCTGGGTAGCGTTGGTCCACGACGGTCGGCATCATCGCGGCGGATACCTTCAGCGCGGTGATACGACTGGAATTTGCGCAGCCGTGAAATCGTGCAAAACAGCACTTCTAGTACGCTTACTAGTGCCTCTATCCGGTGATATACAATTAGAGTCAGAGTGAGCTCCGAGCTGCTGATGGAGTATCAATGATGTATTAGGATGGACTTGGTCCTAGGATGTGTTATGGCTTGGTTCTTCTACCATTGAGGATCGGTATAACAATCCATTGGGTCCTTGGACTTCTAAAGACTAGATACAGTACCAAGGAGATAAACACTAAAGCCCGGACAGCCAACACATTGTATTCTTGCTTGAGAACCACACATGAGCAGTCCTAGGACTTGTATCAGCCCAATTGGATGGAGGATTGCACTCCTAGGACTCAGAATTGAGTCCTAGGACTGGAATTGGTTCAATCGGACAGAGCATTTGACTCCTAGGAGTCAGGGAGTTGAGTCCTAGGACTCACCAAAGAGATCTCGGACCTTCCGAGGACCTTGATCCAGTTGATGGGAGGATTGATCCTGGTCTCGGAGCATCACGGAAGATGATCTAGACCTTGATGCCGAGGGTGACATGTCCCAAAGGCATGACAGGATGTCAATCAGTCATCCTAGGACATGCCGAGGCAGTCCTAGGACCCCCAAGCCGAGATGATTCGCGTTCTGAGGGACACATGTGATTCTGTAGCATCCAATAGGGTGTGGGGTATATTCAATACTTGCTGAATAAGTCAGCAAAGCGACCAAAGAGGAAGTTGGCACCAGTCCTAGGACTAAAGATAGGCCAGAGCCAGTCATTCTAGATGACTAATCTCGGCCTAGGGTGATGAATCAGGATGGCAGACCCGCTAGATACTCCGAAATCCCCACTCAATTACTCATGTACTATTACTATTATGTTTTCTCTGTTTAGTATAAAAGGCCTGTAAATTGTGTAGTTCAGCACTGACCCTGGGGCCCCATGGAGGCCTAGGCCTGAAAAGGTCGAAGTCTCTGGAAGGCCTAGGTGCTGTCTGGGCTCCACACAAAAGACTGTTTAAATACTGTCCTAGTGTGTTAGTTCATAATTCAGTTGCAATTGTTGGCTATTAGTGTGAAGTTCCACTTCTGAGTCGAAGTTGTAAGTCAGTGTTTAAAAGGTCCCTGTTGGTTGTTACCTCAGGTCAAGCTGTTAGCATCGTTCCCGAGTGTCCGGTGACAGTTCCCTTGTGTGTGAAAAAGGCACCTGCTGGTTGTTGCGGCAGGTCCACTGTTGATACTGTTCCCGAGAAGTCCAGTTGCAGTGCCCTGGTGTTTGGAGAGAGCCCGAGTGCTCGACCGTTGAAGTCCTGTTTCCCAATCTGTTTTGGTCTCAGGCAGGAGTCTGAAGGTCTGAAGTTCCAGTCCTAGGACTCAATATCCTTCTTGAAACCCCTTGTTTACTTCGGAGTATTTCGAAGTGGAATGTTCCTTGAAGCGAGCTCGGAGGACTGCAGTGGTTGCCTCCCACCTAGTCCCCCTTGTCAAGAAGTTCGACCTTGTCGAACCTGGCTTGTCTCCAAATCACCAAGAGAGAGAGAGCGGTCCAATCTTACCTGTATACTTCAGGGTGACCCGAACTCGAAAACTGTGTGACGCACTTGTGTAGTGTGTGTGTGTGTGAGTTGGGTTGTTTAGTTTGGTGTTTTCGAGCATCATTCTTAGCAAGTCTTCATTCCACGCCCATGAGCAAGTGTAGCGTTTCAGCGGACTGCTGTGTCTGCGGCAGTCCCGAGATCGGGAATATCCTCCTTGAGAATTTTGCACCACGGACACGGGCAATTTCCCATATCCCGGACCGTTGCTATGAGGACCCTGGAAGGACAGGTGTAAGTACCAATGATAGACAGTCTGAGTTGGAAGCGGGACTTCTCTGGATAATCCGCCGAATAAGTGAAGATTCGGGGATATACACGACGTCGAATCCCGTCTGCACAGTCGATGACAATCCCGTGCTTGTAGGCCTCGAGAAACTCGTCGTCAAGGATGAGCTTCCACGCTGCGTGGAAGAGCTCACGCCGACAATGAGCTAACAATTGAGCACTTGCTCCCTTGCCCTGCTTGCGCACAAACTCGAATTTAGTATCGGCGAGGATCAGCCCACGTTCATGAGCATAAGCGGATGCGGAGGAGTAGAGCGCCAGTGCTGCGGTAGAAATTTTGACGTAGAAATCTTGCACGATCAGGGCTGCGGCTGAGAGAAATTCATATAGTTGCGATCCCTTCGATGACGGAACAAAGCAGACCTTTCTCGGGCGAGATGTTTTCGTCATGCAAACCTTGCTCCGCGTTTGTCGAAGGGTTGAAGAGCGGCTTGCGGAGTAAGGGAGGTTTGCGCTGGTTGACGGCGGAGCTTCTTTTACCAAACATGTACCGACTCAATGCACCGTAGTCCTAATTGATCGTGGGTCCTGAAGAGGAAAATCATCGCCTATCCCTCTCAACCACCCTCGCTAGAAGAATGAGTAGGGCGGATCCTTACCTGCTCAAATTGGACGCAGCTGATTTACTTATCGCAGGCGACATAATTGCATCTAGCCTTGAGCAGACCCAAATATGGAGCTCCCCCGTCCATGATTCGCCAGCGTCGCTGTGGTACGCGGCCGCGAGAGGAGTGGGAATGGACTTGATCGACGATTCCGACGAAAAAGCCCTGTGGGCTGCATACTCGTCGCCCCTTCCACACGCTTATTCTGAAGAGCCTACCGATGGCGAAGCAGAGATCGACAACGAGAAGGCTTTCCTTATGACCGCTCCTGAAGCAGATCCCTCGGTCCCCGTCCCAACGTACCGCAACTCCCACTCGCTCGACTGTGACGACAGAAAATATCCGGCAGAGCATTCTGGTAGCTCCGAAAATCTTGCCAGCACTTCGAAGATTGACCTTTCGTCATCCCCTTACGCTCCGCGACATCTGACAGCTCGATCCCCTCAGTCCCCGAACGAAGCCTTGGTCACGGTTCCGACGACCCCCGCGTTTCCTGTGCCGCCTCTCCCCCTTTCAGTCCGAAGTAGCAAGAAAAGGACGGCTGAAGAAGGACCGAATGCGCCTCCTCCGAAACGAAAGATTAACCTGCAATTCGGCAAGCCTCTAATGCAGTCCATTCGAGATACCGGGACTGGCCTCAACCCTGTAGCACGCTTCTCGATGCCTTGGCAAAACGCCGGGACACCGAAAGTCCCAGGGCTCTTTTCCAAAGATAAACCACAGGTGATGGCGGCCCCGCAAAAGGTCTCGGAGGCGGAGACAAAACGGGCGGCGGACGAGGAAGAGCTGCTGGAGCAGGAGGTGGAAGACATCTACGGATATCGCGCTTGGGACAGCATGTCGCATAAGCAGAAGGATGAGCAGCGTCGGCGACGGCGTCGGGAGCGACTTGAGGTCGAGGATTGAACACGCCGAGATATGTCATGTACTTGTAGCGAAACGAACACAAAAACGCAGCAAGATTTCTAAGCAACGATCAACTAAAATAACATGTTTGATTTGCGTAATTCTTCCAACCAGTTGCACCGCGGATACAAGATATATAATAGCCCATTCCGAATATATACTAGTAGGATACACTACAGGACATGGCATGCATCATTCCAGAACAGGGATCCAAAAATCAAAATGTTAGGAGTGGGCCGTCCGTCAGGCGTGTAGGACCATCCATCAAGGTCGTGGGACCCTCGAGCAATACATGGGGGCCAGGGTACAGGATTGGCCGAATCGCGTTGTCCTGGGCTGGACTCGGGATGCTCAGGGCATTGAGGACGCGGGGGCCGTTGGCCTTGCTGCACAAGTGGCTGCAAAAAAATGTTCACTCCTGGGAATGCCTTAACGGGAGCGACTTACCGAAGGAACACTTCCCTATATGCCTGCTCCTTCTCAGCCTCTGCTTCTGCATCGCCCTCTGTGGAATCAATATCAATATCTGCTGTCAAGTCATCGACTTCGCTCCCAGGCAGGTATCTGCAAACTATAGTTAGTGGATGTTCAATCGAGACGATTATACGTTGTAGTTACGCCTGAAGGTGGGGCTGATCCATTAAATCAAGGATAACCTTCGAAATCTCGTCCTGCTCTCTTTTACGTGCCTCCACCGTCTCCACTGATACCAATGCTCACCCAGCCTCTTCTGCTTCTTGATACTGACGGGCGACTTCTTTTTTGCCAATGCGATCCACGAGGGCCCTGAACCGGCGTTCCAGGTGTGCCAATATCGCGTGAACATCATCGTCAAACTGAGCCCGCACGTCCGCCTGGGGTTAAGAAAATTCAAAGAGATCTAGGATACAAGAACATACAACCTACGCTCAGAAAGGAGAGTTTCCTAGGAACTTCATGCAGCTGCATTTTTAAAAGCATGATTTGGGATGCGTGGGCAGCACATTCACTGGAGGAACGGATGGCGCTTTTGATAGCATTCATATCATATTGGACTGGCCGCTCTGTCCTGAATGGAGGACACGTTGATGAAGTCACAGGAAGAGATGGGAAACTCACCTGTGGAAGGCCGCACCATCGCGAATGGAGCTCCCCACGATCGCTGGCGAATCCTTGCCAAGTGCAATGCCCGCCATATCCACCTGCGCGATGGAATACGAGTAATTACGCGCAATGGCATCAGAGCTCTGGCGATGTTTGACCAGCACCTTGAGCTCATGACCCCAAACTGCGAGCATTCGGGTGATCGCCCCTCTTCTGAAGGCGTATAGGGTCAGATTTCGTATGTCTGCCAGCGAAACATATCAGCCAGATCGAGTGTGTGTATTACGCGTATTACCCGGAAGGCAGGCCTCCCTTGCTATCATACGCAGGGCCTGGTTAGCCAAATCTCCTGACATTGGACCTTGCCTCTGGTTGAGGAACACTGGTCTGTCTTCCATTTTCGGAGACCAGTACAGGCGCTCGTTCTTGCTGAGTAGAACACTATCCATACTTGAATGGTCGCGGAAAGCACCGCGGTGCAGCCCGAGAGTGACAATGAAGATTCCAACGTCTAACAGCAGGTGAGCTGCGTATCTTGTGGATGACAGTTTATAAGTTCGTCTAAGATCATATAGGTATATATTCACTTCACTTAAGGAATTGTGGAAGACTTACATGAAACGATATCCTGCATGCCCCCCCTTCCAGGTGACAATATCGAGGTAAACTTCGAATACACCGGGGGTGTCAGTAGTCCAAACGGTCCAGTGCTGGGTCCAACTTCAGTGTACGTCCTGAGGACTTGAAAGTCGCACCTTGAACATGCTAAAAAATTTGCGGTACAGCGGTTGGCTCAGCAGGGACCCTGGCCTGAAACCGCCATATGCCATGACTAAAAAGAGCAAAGCATATTGGATTTGCTATGTGTGCGCGTCAGCCAAGTCGGTGGATTAAAAATGCTCGGTGCTGACGTCCATAGTGCGCTCCACAGAGACTCCTGAGAGTAGCGTCTCCACCAGCAAACGGACCTCCGGCAGGCCATACCAGACCTTGGTCCTGATCTCAGTAGTCATGTACTGCTGCGTACGTAGCTTGATGAAGACTCGGTCCAGGCGTTCAAACCAGGTTTTCCAGTTGTGCTCCGTCGTTGCTTTCATCTTCGTAAACTGACACAGCTGCATAGACAAATGATACGTGGCCCAAGCTTGATTCACTTGTGACTTACCAGCGCGTAACAGTCTAGCATCCGTGTGCGCGATGTGTTCACACCAAGACGAGTTTTGGAGTGCACAACTTGGTCTGCAAAAAATTTTGACATGTGATCTATCTCTCGATCAATATAGGAAGTACCTTGGGACAAACAAAACTCGTACCTATGGTTGTGTGCCCATCAAAGGCTTCGTCGAAGTCGAGGTTGGAATATGCCAGGAACTTGTCGCACAGGTATCGTCGGCGTTGTGTGGTGGTGGGTGCCCAAGACAAGTGGGAAGCGGAACAGTTCCTCAGTTGAGTACTGAAGGCTCTGTAGGATTTGTCTGCAGAGCGTACGGCGAGCGCCCGAGCTCTGATTTTTACATTTTTTTTGCGTGGGATCATGGTGGTGATGCAACAACACGACATGAGAATGCTATGAATAGAATATAGTGATCGTCTTCCAAAGAAAAAAAATCAGAGTACAATGTGAGAAGATTTTACACCCAGGTGAAAAAGAAGATTTAAAACAATTATTATTTTGAAGGACAGAGCTTCCGCCTGCGTACAAGTTTCCAACCAAATCCCATAAATCCTGTCACGCGTGACACATCTCGAGATGGACGAACTAGACAGGGATGCTCTCTTGGACGCCAGCCACGACTACTGGAACGAACTCGAAGTAAATCTCAGCATCGGTTGGCCCGGGTTGAGCCCGCGCTCCGCACTTTTTCGTACCGAGATGCGTGAGAGAGCAGAAAGTGTCTTATCGCAAATGCGCGCCATGGCACAGAACAGCGTCGAGCCAGGGGACAAACCGCAGAAGGTGAGAGGCTGACACCCATGCCGCCTGAAGTATTGACCCCACGCAGGGCGATGCTCTTGCCAGGCGCCGGAGAAAGGCAGAGAAGAGGCTAGGCGAGATTATGAACAAAGGCGCCTACCCTCCGATCGATAGCCAGGAATTTCTGGAGATGCTGAAGAATCCAATACACGGTGAACGCGCCGAGCTGGAAAATGCTGCGCTCGTGCATTTGCTTCGCGGATATGACGGTACCTCTGGCAGCACTGCATGGGTTTTGTCTCTTCTTGCGAGAGATACGGCTCACTGCTCACAATGCACCCAGCTCCAGACAGTTGAAAACTTTTTCACTGCGTCGGAGGCAACTCCCTCTATTAACGAACAGATCGACGCTTATGAAGCTCGTAATCGACTACACCACGCAGAACGTCTCACAGCCCACCAATGTGCAAGTGGTTATATCTTCCCACTCCCTCCACATCTTAACCTCCGTTTCAGGCGTTAACCGCTGGGTTTGGACTCTCTGAAGCGGAACTTCGTACAAAGCACATTCTTGAACACGTCTCCGTCGCCGCCTTTGGACTCGACTGGATATCAATTACTGGTGAAAATAGCAATCGAGAAAAGAGCGCCTTTTACATCTCAGCCTATCAAGATCTCAAAGAACACCGAGATTTCTTTGCCGCACTGACTCCTGGCGAACGCGAATCACAGATGCAAAACGATCACAAGGCCTCGTACTGGGAATGGCGGCGCAAATTGGAACCCCAAATCACAGCTAGGAACCGCTATGTTGAGATGTATCAAGCGGTAAACGCCTTTGGTCACGCCTTCTTTTCCTGCTCAGCAGTCATACAGTTCGGACCTCCCCTTTTTCTTGACCCCTTCTGGAGTGTAGAGAACCTCACCAACAACGCCCGTACGAAAGAATTCCCTTTGCTGCTCTCGCTCTTGTACCAGAACATTCCACGAGACCCGGACGATGCAGATCAAACAGTTACACAAAGCCGACACGCAGGATCGAAAAAGGCGCTCCAAGGGACCATCCGTTGCATCAATCGCAAGCTGTGGCATTTTCTGCGCGACTTTTTGAAAGAAAATCCGGACTGTATTCTGTAGCTTACTTTTAGATAAGGTTCCTTTCTATAAAAATTAATTTGCGAGCCCAGCACGCGAAATGGTGTCAGTCGAACTTGATGATATAAGTAGGTACGCTTTCAACCGTGCCGAACCGGATAAGATAAGATACGATTAGGAAGATAGGAAAGATAAGATAAGATAGATACCGATTGGGTAAGAAAGACTGGCATAATTCCCTTCAATGGCCGTGAGGTCTTGAGGACCTATCACAGTGGGAGTATCCTACATTGGATATTCTTTCGTGAGTGCACGTGAATAGTTGTACAAAGGAACCCACATAGTCGGGTGTCACCGTTACACGTGACCCAGAACGCCAGTTCCAATGCACGAAAACGAGAGTTCATCAGAACCAGACTAGTAAGTTGACAGCAACCAGCTACAGTCCTGGCCTTACGGACCCCAGCGATTATCCCGAAGAGGAGTCGGATGAAGAGGAAGAAGAAGAAGAAAGTGGGCCTTTTGGTTCCGATCGGTGAGATTTGCGAATCGCACATAGATAGGCATCAGCCAATTGACTCGAGACTTTACAGCGAATACCTGAATGATCTTCCCGATACGGCTGAGGATGAGGAGGATAACGAGGACGAGGACGAGGACGAGGACGACACTGACGCAAAAGGCGGGGACGATTAGCAGTGTACCGTTTAGGCAGTGGGGAACCAAACAAATATTTAAGGCTCTGTATCCAAACGTACCACTTCTCCTCCCCCCGCAATGGAGCGACCTTCCGGTTGGGACAAGGAAAGAAGACAGCATTTGAAATATTCTAACACTTTCGACAGAGCCCTGCTCCGAGGTCCAGAAGACCGGCTCGAAGCGCAGCGGGTGGTGGACAGCCTTGTGGAAGGGGTGTGGGATGCCACACCCAGCTTAGCTCCCGGAACAGAACATCGTGCTGAACTCGTGAAGCAAAGATACCTGGGGCTCCACAACACCGGCGCATGGAAGGGGCAGGAGGCCTGGGAGGTGGACGGTCTGATTGGTGAGATTTCCTCTTTTCGAGACACCACTGGCCTCACATCACTCTCAGACCGCCTGATAGACACCCTTACTTGGCTAGTGGACAATTCCGAAGCCTCTCGCGATCCGAGCAAACGCATGTGCGCTGCATCAGCACGACAACTGAGAAATGAATTGGTTTTGGTTGTTTGTGCCTTCACTTCTTTCTGTGATAAGAACTGCTGAAGGACCTACAGCTTGTCGAGAACACTCCAACCTGCACCGATCAGCATGCTGTGTGGATTTGCCGTCTAAAACAGGTAGCCCTTGCTGTTTCACACGGTCCCAAAAATTAATGTCCACATCTTGCAGCACACCTCCTTCCTTATCGAATTTTTCGAATTGGACAAGAACGCATCAGAGAGGTTGCTATACAGTTTCCCTGAGGTGGTCGTCCTGATAAATGCGGCCTGGTCCCCGGCTGGACGCGGCATCTCTTGCTGCAGTCAAGTAAGTCCTTGATAACACGTCATGACCGTCCGTACTGACCCCGGCCCAGATCCTGCAGCAGACCTTGCTCTGGGTTTTATTTTGGCTCAGCGGAGCAAGATCTTCATTGGTCTTGTCTACTAGCCACTACCCAAAAGATTACACGCTATATTGTGTACGCCAAGCCAGCTTCTCTGATTTTGTTCGGTCATCTCTCATCCTGGACCACAGCATTGGGTCCTGACAAGAATAGCCACAGGCCTCAGGCTGATGGTGGATCTAATCGCTTTCAAAAACCACCACAAACCGGGCGAAGAACTGAGGTATGTCAATAAACGATAAACTTCCCCCAGTCTCTTCATCTCCATCCACAGGGTAACTCTGCAATTCGACTCTGGCCAAGACGAGTCGTTGGCTCGTTTCGATATCGTCTTCATCTTTGTGGCCCTAGCCCTGGTGAGAGGGGCGTTCAAGGATAAACGTTATTGTTCTTTCAGTCACGTTCTTAACAGGCTGCCGGGTGAAGAACGTCTTACGAACATCGAGTGGGATGACGATTGGAAGCGGCGCCCCGTCTTTTGTGCCTCAGGCCCGAGAGGCGCCAGCATGCAGCCTGATCATCCCTTAACTGCCGCAGGCGCCGGTGAGTACTTGCACCGGAAACAGCTGGTCGCTGGACTCGCACGTAAGTTGCCCAGAATAGAGCTCTGTGTTGGAGCTAACATGCTCCAGGCCCTTTCAAGCACATTGACGCTTTTCGACCGTTTCGGCGCGCGACGATTACCCGTTTGGTCCATACTCTGGGGACTGACGTGATGAAGCAAATCGTTGGGCATTCGGCACGTAGTAATGTCGCACTCGACACGTACGCAGTGGTCACACCGTCCATGGACCTGACCGCTGGCATTCTGTACGGTGAAAGCGACCCCGGTTTTTCTGCAGTTCCTTCTGTCAATCCCGCGCTGTTCAAGTGAGCCTCCCGTACTTACTTTCGCATCACCTTACAAAGTTCTACAGGGTGGAAGGGTTTAAACCGACTTTTCTTACGCGGGAACAAGCCATAGCGAAATCGGAGCACCTCGCCAAGGTCCACCGCTTCTACTTGGAATGGTCGCTGCTGGTGTGTGGAGCTCCAGACTTGACGTCCGTGGATGACCTTCCCCCTCACCTCACGGTAAGAACATAACCTGCCTCGAACTTATGCAATCAATTAAGAATTGGACTCAGGATGGCGACTTGCTCCCAAGCAGGTTCCTGGATGGACTGGCGACAGCCCTTGAGGAAGGAACAGGACAGCTCCAGGCTCTCGCAGCGATCCATGCTTATGTCCACAGAAACTTCAAGGCTGTTCTTCAGCAGACTCGCAAAACTGCCGCGGAACTAGAGCTTACAGAAGTCTCCCTCAAGCAAAAGCTCACACGAGAGCAGGTCCTGGAACGAAAAGCTTTGATACAGCAGGAGTTCGAAGTCGTTCTTCGTGGAGAATCCGAAAAGGAACCCAATGCTATTGCACTCCACGTCGAAACTCCCTCAAGTGAAGACGCAAGGGTGGCAGCAACCCTCGACGACGGTAATGATGGGATGTGGGCAGGCAAATCGTTCATTGAGTGAGAATCTGTTTCTCTTCACACCTGCCGATCTTTACACATTTCGTCCAGTGCCGTGTTAGCGCTCGACGTGCGGCAGCCGTATACGTGCATCCAGTGTGCCGACCTATGCCTTGAAGACACAGATGAGCTCGACTGACTGAAGGTCTGGGGGAAACTACAAAAATTAAGACACCACCAGAATAGCAGCGTCCACTGGTACGAGATCGTCGGGGAGAAAGAGCTGGAGGTGCAGATGGCGAAGTACAAAATTGATTCTCTCACCGCCGCCACTGTCTATCATTCCTATCGGAAAGAACTCGTAGATGCTGGGGAACGACGCCTCAAAACTCAGGTGCTGTCAGAGGAGTCAGTGATAGAGTGTTTCTACGATTTGTGACTGATGAATTTTGTGCTAGGGAAGAAGAATTCGTAGCAGAACGGACCAGTGGCGCCCGCCAGTGCCCACGTTGTGCGCGCCTGTGCAGCTGCAATTGGAAACTTGCAACACATATGCACAGTGCGCACACGACGAACCCCTTGCTGGAAACTGTGTTGCCCACGGGCCCCGGCGTCGACGACAATTTATGGATCAACCCTACCCCAACCGCTCCCCTGTTGCTAGACTCTGACGCTCCGCTCCTCATGGATTGTGATGTACTCATGGGCGACCCACCCATGTTCTTCTTGGCTTGATGTAATCAATGCATTCAGACGCTGGTACATCTTCAGTATAATAGCGATCACTATCTACCAGAAATATGGTTTTGGTGGATGTAGTCTGTAAAACTAAAAGCGAGTAGAATCCAATGGCTACCTGTACGTTTGTGAGCTGCCCCGATACTTCATATCAACTGGGCGGCACTGGTTGCCGATCAACGCAGTTTCCGTCGGTCAGAAGATCAGAACGGCAGGGTATACTATTTTAGCCCCCGATGTGTCCACGGACCCGGATGTGGAATTTTTGCTGATCCCAAGCGTAATTGAAGCTCTCTTGCTCTAGGATAAATCTGGAACATGTATATAGACTATATCTATTGACTGGCAAAATATGGGCTCGACAGAAGTTGTACAACGCACGAAAGAAATGAAAAGGAAGATCTTGTGATGTTTTGTGACACTGCCAAACTGCCCACCAAAGCGTGATTCCACTTTCGGGATGTTCATATCTCTCCCATTTCATGTCCAAAAAAAACAAAATTATTCCAGGCTATATAAAAGACCTCAGCGTGCTCAGGTTCCGCTGCCGAGAGGGAAAGGCCAAGGCTTTATGAAGTTATGACCTGCGATCACTGGCGTGGACACATGGGGGGGCTAAAATAGTACTTCATATCAACTGGGCGGCACTGGTTGCCGACATCAAGTAATGCCGATCAATGCAGTTTCCGAGACTGAGAACGGCAAGTCGGCAGGTGTTGACGGAAGTTCGGATGGGACATCGGCACAGCTAGGGTGAATAAAGAAATTTCGAACGTACGATTATCCGTTCTCTTTTTGCGGTAGTACTACAATGGCGAGTTTTATTTTTATTTTGGTTACCCCAGCCGACCCTTGCACAGGCCAACGCATCCTCCTCCTCTGGCTCGGTCTCTGTGAGGAAACCGTCATTACCCTCTTCACGTATGTAGAGTGCTGAGATTTCATTGCCAGCGGCGCGGAACGGCCAACAAACCACGCGGGGGCACACCTGGCAGCGCGAATCGCGGAGGCCTTGCGGGCACCGTGGCGCGCGGGGCCCCCCCGTCCAAAGGGCCTGTGGTGCGGGGAGCTCCAGCGCGTGGAGGCGCCTCTGCGACTGGCGGTGGTCCGCCGCCTGTCCGCGTAAGTTACTGGTGAACTCTCTCTTAATCGTCTAATTCCACCGAAAGTGTACCGTCACGTCAGAGACCCCAGCTCCGCCACAGGTCAGCTACATGCCCTGTAAACTAGTTGTCGATGCTGACCCTATGCTAGCAGGAATCCGTCTCTTCTGCTGTAAGGAGAACAGCTTTGCAGAGAAGCGCACTACTTGACAAGACTCTCAGCATGATCCCACGACTGACCGAGGGCGGTCCAAATCCAGCGCGTCTATGCGTACCGCTGGGACGAGTGCGTCCGAGGAAACCGGGGGGTCCAAAAGAGGAGCTGCATCTGTAAGGAGAATAGCTTGAAAGAGAAGAGAACTACCTGACAACACCCTCAGCGACCTGCTTCCACCCGTCCCCAATCTAACGCTTCGATGCATACTGCGTCGGAGGACGTGGACGGGCGACTCGAGGAAGCGGCAGAGGAAGCAACGAAGAAAGGCGGAGGCGGACGCAAGACCAGCAGCACTTTCGGTACCACCGAGATCACCACCGCGACCAAAGAGGCTCTGGAGTTGGTGCTGACCGGAAAAGCACTGATGGGAACCCCCTCCACGCAGGTGCCCAACTACCTCCAAGGCCTCGCCTCGAATTATCAAGGTCGTATTGCCAACTTTTCACTGATCGACGCTGGCATTAATTTCCAACGTGCATCGACTGAGCTCGAAATGGTTCGCCTGAAATACGCTGAAGTATGTCTGCAGGCCGAGGTCCATGGCCTCAAACCGCCCCACCCTCCAACCGTGTGGCAGCTCTCCGCTGGCGCACGCGAGAGCTTGACGTCAGCCCTCAGGGGGCTTGCTTCGGTCAAAGGGCTGCTACGGGAAACTCACCCACACGAGGAACCGCTGCACGCTGAAACGTGTAAGCGCAACATCGTTACTGTTTCAAATTGAATGAACACTCTCCTTCAGTTCCCGAATACCTGCCTCGTCGCGACAAAGGGAAAGGCAAAGAAATCGTGTACGAAAATCCCGTTGGTTACGCTGATCATGAGTACGTCGCGAACGAGGAGATGTATGACGATGCAGATGGGGGACACGGAGAATACGGCGGAGAATACGGGTACGACGACACAGATGGGGGACACGCCAGCGGTGGGTACGACGATGCAGATGGGTACGACGACGCAGATGGGGGAAACGGAGAATCTGTAGATGAGGCGTCGTAACAGTCCTTTTTGGCTCTCATCTTTCTTGCACGAATTCGATTCGACAAATTTTTTTACACATATCACTATGTATCAATTTTGATCAAACACTAAGTGCACATTGCCACATGCCTGCTGCCACTTTTGCATCTCCTCGTTATTCAACGGGCCATACAGGGTTAGAGATCGGAGAAGGGGCATGTCGTGCACGATGCTGACGTCCGAGGACGGCCCAACCACAGTGACGTCCTTGAGTGACGACCAGCAAGGCTCAAGTGCTGGCCAGTGGACGCTGCCGCTCGTCTCAAATTTCTGTAAAGGTGATGCACGACTCTCCTGCAACAGCTTCTGTAGGGAGCGACTGAAACTGCGACTCCTCCGCCGAGGGAGACAATCAAGGGCAGGGTGCAGAGCCAGCGACTGCAGATGCGGGAGGCTTAGGTTGTCGAGGAGAGCCTTCGCAAACTGATGATCGTTGGCGGCGTAGTTCTTCAGCGTAAGGGATGTGAGGCCGATGCTGATCAAACCCGTTACGGGAGTCGGCGTTACGATGTCGTCTTCATGAATTGTGAGGTAGAGATCACTCAGGGCTGGGAGGCTAGGAGCGATGGATAACACCGAGGAAAGCTTCCAGGAGCCGAAACTCCAGATCCTGAGCGAGTAGAGATCATGGAAGGCAGGGATAGAGAGCGGGGTGCCTATCCAGCAGAGGCGCTTAAGCATGGGGGACCCGTGAAGGATAGTCTCCCAGAAGCCGACGTCGGCGTCTTCGAGTTCTCCAGCATGTATCCTGGCAGATGTTAGGTTGCCAGAGACGCCGACGTTCGGGGGGATTCTCGGAGAGGAGTAGGATAGCGTGATATCCAGCGTTCGTGCCTTGCAGAAGGCCTCTCCGAGTGCGGTAAACGACGATTCCGACCACGGGCGCGTCTCTCTGCCGGTGATGGTGAGAGGATGAGATCCCGCCGTTTCCAGCCGTTCTCTCAGCCGGGTACCCTCGGCGTCCATCGTCTCCAGGATGATCCTGGCGCTGATCGCCTTGTCGTCCGCTATCCACGCCCACTCACGGCAGACCTCAGCCCACTTCGTCACCTCTGTAGGAGGAATGGGCTCCTCAAGGACGGCGTCGGCGAGTCGGTATATAAGATCCTTTGGCAGCTTGCGTATAACTAACCTTGTGTCAGGCTTGCTTGTAGGCACCCAGGGATAAAGAGGTGACTCACTGTGATCCATGTCTGTGGATTTGGGAGAAGGAATCTGATTACGTCTTGTTACCTGAAAAAACTTTGGACCAAGATCGCTACAACGCCTGGTGCAATTCTACAAGGAATGCAACTCAGAATGTCCGTCCTGGCGAAATTCGTACACCAGAGACAGCGAAAAGATAAGAGATTGAAAGTGTATGCTGTTGCCTCTCTCTTCGCATACTCTTCTGGGTGTGACTGCGAAGCCTAGTTGCGCGGGAGCTTTACCATTACCTTGCATTGCCCGAACGGAAAATAAATGTGAGTGTATCAATGCCACGTACAATAAACTAAGACATGTGCTTATTTTTGTCCCAATTGTGTCGATTTTTCTGCCATTGCCCTAGACTGGCATCCGTCTGGAACACGATCGACGCTCTCGTTCCGATATAGTGTAGGTTGAAATGACTGATATCACCCAATTGGAAGAATACCAGATCGCCGTGGCGAAGTGCAATGACCAAACCAGGCTCCAAAAGGCAGAGCTCACCCCCTTGGTGGTCACCAATGTCAATGACTCCGCAGAATTTGACTAGGTCCTTCTTGTCTCTGTGGACTGCGGTCACGACGTTCAAGTTCAGAACGAAACCTGTGAAGGGATGGGCCGGTGAGCTCTGGTGATAAGGTAGAGCATCTGCGACAATCTCCAGGATAGTAAACTTCCCGGGGTGGCGCTGTTCAAGCTACGGATCAAAATCAGTATACGAGTACATGCCTGCAAAAATAAAAAGTCTCACAGCAGCGCTCATCCAATCGAAAAGTTTGGCCAGGCCATCACAAATCTTGAGGTACTCTTGCGAGTTCTCCTTCATTTCTTTTGACTTGACGGGTACAAGTTGATGATAATTTATTCTGTTATCACCTCTCGCTAGATTTCTCGGATGATGGTCGGTCGGGGCGTCCTTCCCCTGAGCTGTGTCAGCGACGATAACAAAAACCGAGAAACCAGAAAACGTACATCCGTACCCCCTCGACCGTAAAATACGAAATGCAAGGAGTCGTAAGTGGTATCTCCGTCTTCTCTGGCTTGAGCGGAATCCTTGTGTACCATCCCCTTCCCCCCCCTGACTGCCATTGCCTCCTGAAGACTTTGGATCAAGGTGGACCTGATATCCTCCGGCAAGTCGCCCATAATATCACATATGAGGGTATTCTCGCCTTCTTGGGGGTTTTTGACTTCGAACTTCAGACTCCCGCTGCGAACGGTTAAGTAGAGTAGTACCAAAGGTAACGTACTTACTGTTTAAACAACTCAGGTTCAATGTGCACCCACTCGTCCGGTTGTCGAACACCATTTTTATCAAAGTGAGAGTCCATCTTGTTGAATCGTTCAGGAAAATCGGTGAAAAAAAAACCTCTGAAAGACCCCACCATCTCGACAAGCTCTTCTGTATTTTTGGGGCATAGCGTTTTGGAACTGATGACTTGTCTTTGCACTTCTGTCCAATGTTCTCTGTCAATCTTTTCAACAGGATATTCTGTGATTTTATTTTCTTTGGCACTGGGACGATAGCCGCATTGCACTGTTCGCACAGGGCCTAGTTTCACGTGTTCTTGCTTCGGAAGGTCCACACTCGCTACAGTCTTTGACGGACCCTCATTTGCCTGGTTTGCTACGATATTGTCCCACTCCCACCGTACGGCGCTTTCGGCACTCGGCGTTTCCCAGATTTCGAGTCGCCGTTCGGGGGCCGAAAAGTCACTGCAACGGTGTTTGATATATGTGATAATAAAGGCGGATTCTTACTGTTGGATGTATTGTTGGAACCACGCGTCGGACGCCTCGAGATCATCGCAATTCACGTTTTTTATTTTGAGAGGTAAATTCGCGGAGAAGAAAGAGACAAACGGGACGACTTTGTTTATGATCAATTTGCCCATTGACGTATCTGTTAAATGGTCAGAGTATTGCGTGCTAGAAGGGACTTGGTTCACCAGGGTCAGGTTGCCTCAAAGCCTCAGCAAGGCTCTTGACGATGTTCGTCTCCAGATCAACAAATTCTCGTGTTTTTTGGCACATCCCCAGGAGGATTACGAGGTAGACGGATCCTTGAACATGATCAACTGTATGGTATGTAAAAGGAGTCTAAATCTCACCACCAGCTGCCAAAGCTATGAGCTTACTCCCTTCACGTACCAATCTCCTAAAATACTTCTCATTACCTTGCATCTTCCCCTCTTTTTTCCACACGTCTATCTTGGTACGGACAGTTCCTCTTCTCTTACCCTCACCAATGATTCTGCCTGCTGATGAATTGACAGGCGAAGCAATCAAAAAATGGGCCTCACCGCATGACTTCGTCTGCAAACAAGATTCTATGAACCATCCACTTCACGTCAGAAAACACTTGGTCTTCATCGTCTTTGGGACACCGCTCAAGGAGTTCACTAACAGCCGTTGAGGTCTCATGTGTGAGATTCCAGCCACAGCCATCAAAACGTAGAGTCATGGTCTTGAGCAAGTGCAAGCAAGACCGGTGAGTCGGATCTGCCTCGGGTTGATCATAGAGTGAGGACAGGAAGAGATACGCAGCCCTCGCAGGAGAATTATCAACCGCATCGCGGGTGGGTCCGTTGATTGCGTTCCAAGGGACTCCTCCCCGCTGACACGGCTTTTTGTTCTTTGTGTACCGACCGCCATCGGCAGCCTCTCCTTCTGTATCGTTTGGTGGTAGCTTGCGCTTGCCTTTGCCTTTGCCTTTGCCGCCTTTACTACCTGGCCTGCCCCCCTCGCAGGTTGCACCGCATGAGCAGGTGTGGGTAACCGGAGCCTCCTCCACGAGCGTGCTGTCTTTCTCTGTTCTTTGTCTGAGAAGTTTCAAGAGGAGTGGAAAAACAAAAAACCGTTAATAGTATTGCGGAGTCGATCTTCCAATGCCTTCATTTTGCCGTTGGCTTTAAGAAGGGTGATGATCTGTAGCGCATCGTCCAAGGAAATTTTGACGGACATGACGGTACGGAGAGAAAAACGTCACACAGTAACAACACAGCTGACATACGGAGAGTCTCCCGGATCGCCGGCCGTATTCTGGCTGATCGCGGCCTTTGACAGGATTGTGTGTAAGCAATCACGGTCCCTCCACTTCTTTGCGTTTGGTCGGGGAACGTAAGAAGACTCCCCGGTCGTGGAAGACAGAGCACGCATGTATTGGTGAGTGAGCACTCAGCAAGGCATACAGGCACTAAACAAAACCCTCCAGTAGTATGTAGCCGAGAAACGACCCAGATTCCTGGATGAGATGTATGCCATCTCACACCGCGGGGCGTGCAATATTCTCGAGGTTAGCGTCCCGGTCAGAAGAACATTATGACGTGGATGCGCGGGCGGGAAACGAGCCTAGCTGAATCTTGAGTGCTCTAAGATGCCACTGCTCAAAGGACCACGGCCTGAGATAAAGCCAAAGGCCTACCAGGCTTTGCCAAACGAGCCGTGTGGTGGATGCTTGAGCGCCGCAGAGTTGACGTTGGAGGGAGGGGCTCAATCACGTTGAAAACTCTCAGCGTGAGGACCAGTGGAGGCTTTCCGGATCGGGTGTGGACTTCCGGGAGATACGTTGCGTAGCCACGGTTATCTGCTCTCTTTGTTGGGCTGCAGGGGCGCGAGACCGTGGGAACCGGCGAATTTTAATGACTTAGTGAAATTTTGCCGTTCGCCGTTCGGGTGTTTGGTGCGGGGGCGACGTCGTGCGGGGACGACGGAGGGATACAGAGAAAACGGTGTTCGACGTAACGGCGCCCGAAAGTCACGGTGTGCGTAATACCTCTGAGTCATTTGCCTCTGTCCCGTCACAGGACATAACGGGTAACGCGTTACCGGTGAACCGAGCCAGACGTGCGGGATATAAGATACGAGCGTTCGCGCGGCAGATGCAAACTGACTTGAGTACGTTCACTGATACTCTCGAAGACGCAGACAAACTACCCAGCGGGACTGAATACACCCTTTTATTTACTAGGCCGACACGGCGTTTAGCGAGTAGTTAGCTTGTACCGTACGCCGATTATCTCTGTAGCGCGACACGCCCCGCGTGAACGGAGCACGCCGGTCTCAGCAGAAACGTGAGGCGTCATTTCAAACGATACACTTCACCCCCTCAGGGACAGCAGGTCAGAATTCGCGCGATCCATAAGACGAATATTGTGAAAGTCTATTAGAAGAGCTGGATGCCTGAGGAATGTTTCCAACAAAAAGGGAGAGACGTCGGTATCGATGAGCATCTCATCCGATGAGCGCACAAAGAATTCTCCAGTGAATAGAACGTCCGGGACCAACGCGTCGAACGGGGGGGTCGGCTGGGCGTCGATGAAAAGAATTTGAATGCCGTCTGCAGAAAATGTAAGGATGAATGGGGTATGTCTCGTTGAACTCACCGTCAATGGTTGTTACGTGGTCTCTCACGTTCACCGTTAGCTTCCGACCGTCCTTATCATCCCAGCTCCAAGTGATTTGCTCGTCGGTCACTCGGAAGACGTAGGCGTACAGGGTATAATTCGTGATTCTTAAAAACGCTTGAGCAACGCGACGTCCCTTGGAGCCCACTAGTCGACTTTCTTCGTAAGCGCACATTGAATTCGTGCTGGCTAATAACCCTGTATTCGTGTCGGTATCCCCAGCGACGGAGTCACTGCAGTGGGAGGGCCCGCAGTAGTGAACCTTCACAAACCCCCTTCGCTTCTCCTGCGAAGTCTGCAGTTGAACAGGTCTGCCAAACTCATCAAATACTTGGGCGGGTCTGTTGAAAGCTTCAAAGAAAAAGGACACTAGGCATAGATGAAGTTGATCCGCATAGAAACCCCACACATCCGCTGTGTGGAGGAGTGATTCGTGGGCTCCCGGCAGACACCTGGTAAAATCACGCAGATGGAATAGTTGAACGCTCCACAGGATCAGCCACCAAGGAACTGGGAGACACGATCTGGTGCGATCCACGTATTCGACCATACGTGCGAGGTCTGTGGCCCGCCGCATTGGTTCGGAGTATTTGTGGCCAACAGGTGTTATGAGTCGCATGTTCCCAACCGAGTAATCCGTAACGTCGTGGATGTATACGCGACGCAGCACAGGGAGGAATGGGACGAGGCTTAACACTTCCATGATCTAGCAAGACATGAGTGAAAAAATAACGCAGCTAGGTCTCGGGTGTACCGCGCTATTTGGAATATTCACATCGTCCAGATCGAAATTCAAGATGGTGAGTTCTTCGAGCCCACGCACGAACCGCGGGTCTCGCAATAGATGTGCAAGTTCATCCACTCCACTGCGAATAACCTTGGGTATCGCCGGCTCGGCAATCAGGGCGGGTACGCGGGAAAAAAATTTGTACGCCCTGCGGGAAAGCGGCTGGCCTTCAGAAAAGAGCGGATATCGCGATAGGTGGGCAAGGTCTTCGGAAGAGGATTCATGTGCGCGCGGAAATAGAAGTAGCCCATCCTCGAGCAGGGTGACATTTTCTCGAGCGTATAGGCTGGCCAAACGCCCCAACTCGCGGTCCGTTCTGACAGAGGGAAGCTTCAGTGCTACATCGAGGGGCAGCCGAGACCTGCAGGACGTGAGAAAAGGTACATCTGCGAGTGCTAACCTTACGTTCGTTCAATGAGCAGATCGGCTGCAAACTGTTCGTCATGCGGCATGTAGCTGTCCAAGCGAACACCAAGCAACGCTCCAGTCAATATAACGGTCCCACTCACACCACGGAACGGACTCGAGCGGTCGTTGATGGTGACCTGGAGGTGCATATACTCGTCTCGTGGTGTAGACATGGTGGGTAAGAAGGAGGCTCAGATTGCGGCGATCATGCGGTCTGGGTAAGGCGCCGGCCGCGTCCATCGTGGTTCGGCGGAAACCTCCGAAAACATACTATATCACGTGCCATTCTCTCTGGACTCTAATCATCCATGTCCCCGCCAGCCCGGAAGCGACGCAAGATCTACGCCGCCAACGATCTGCGCAGGTTTGTTAATCGGGCCGCCCAGGAATCGGAGAGCAGCGAGGACGACGATGCAGACGACGACGACTTTATGGCCCCTGACGGTGAGTAGACGTGGCATGGTTGAGAAATTTTTGACCAATTTGGACAGAGTATCTGCGCATACGGGGTCGTGGACAAGACGACTCCCCGCGACTCTTCCATAGGGCGACCGAAGACGAGACCGGCAACGACGGCGAAGTGGAAGAAGTTGTCGAGCAATGTCGAGACGCCGGCACTGAGCAAGGCGACCCAAATGCAGTGCGTAACATCTGGAAGCTTCCAGTCGTGGTGCGTATTGTCGACGCTGTTACTCGCTGCAAATTTGACAGGAGAACAGATGGGCCATGAGGTGGACGTGGTGAACACCATCTGGGAGTGGATTGCCTCGAGCCATGCCCCTGAAGGCGTAACCGCCGCGTACCAAATTCGACACGTGCGTGGAGAGGTATTCGTCGTTGCTTCTACGAGCGCGATGTGCGAAATTCAGCGACGGGTCGCCTTTGTGAAATCGGGTATTCCTTCCAGGGCGCACCCGGAGGACATCGCTGTTGTCAAAGCCATCCAAGGTCCTGGACCTCGTGTGAATCTCGCCCACAGTTGGGTGAGATACACCAAGGAGGGTGAATATAGACCTTGCCTGGGTGCAGGCCATGGAGACTGACAGGAGCGTCATACTGCTTCTGGTCCCGCGCTTGCCTGTGGCACTCTTGACAGATGTTCGTAGCTTGGATGACAAAAAGCGAAAACGACTGGCGACCTTGCCGCGACCCCCAGCGTGATTACATCTTCCGAACGGGGAACCAGACGACTTCGGGAGGCCGGTCAACGTGGATGAAATACTGAACGCCAAGACTACAGCAGAGGATGACCACGAGTTTTGGGGTGGTCTCTTGGTGCGACGGGGCGTCAAGATCCGTTACGTCTCAGAAGAATCCGTCGCGGCCACAGCAGAAGAGGTTGCGCGGTTCCACTCGAGTCCGGTGTACACCGACTTGATTCAAGCCAAGACGGAATACGATTCGTGCCTCCACCGAATACGGGACCATATTGACACCCTGCGCAGCGAGCTGACGACTCGGTTCGGAGGGCCACCGCCGGAACGGGGAGATTTGATGGACAACGTTTCTCTCGCAGCGGACAGATTCGACGAGCTCCATAGCCAGCAACGCCACGTTGAAGCTTTGTACGCGACGCGCAAATCACTTCTTGAAGAACGGCACACAAAGGCGACGACCCGCTTTAAAGTCCAAGATTTGAGGAAGGCTCGGGCGGTCGCATTGAAAGGGTTGGCAGCCGCAGGTGTCTACGGATTCCGCGAGGACGATATGAGAGAAAAGGAGAACCAGCTACTCGAGAAGGCGGACAAGCGCTGGGTGTACATGGACGATAACGAATGGCGACAGATGTGTGATGAAGAGGATGCGAGAGCGTTGCGTGTTTATAATGATCATCTACAAGCAAGCAACGGCTATAACGACCAAGCCAACCTGGAGCTGTGGCAAAAATTGGCCGGTCTGCGTGTATCCAAGAAGAATACGAGGGAGCAATTGGAATTGCAGGGATGGCTTCCGGAAATGCTGCCGCCGGTGTCGAGACTCAGGGTCGTGACGTGCAATAAAGGTCGGGAACTTCGGGATCCTCACTCACGTCTGGTGACGCTCCTGCCGGCCCCTGTTGAGACCGAACACTACACCATAAAAGAGACTTGGGCACCTTCGGTGGCCGGAAGACAGAAAACCTCGACTTCCAGCCTCTCGCCCTTCCAGAGCAAGTGGGTGGAGTTTTTACAAGAAGGCCACACTTGGAAAAGAACACGAGCCAATCTATGGACTGCGCTGAGGATGTTTGACCTGCCGGCCGAACGGGAGGATGTGGTGCTGCGTGCGACCGCACGGAGCCTGGACAACTTTTTCTTCATGCCTGCGATATCTGGTGCTGTGCGAGTGGGGGATCGTGTGCGTGTATTGGGAGGAGAATATGTCCGGTGTCTCGGGACCATCCAGGACATTCAAAAGGGCAGTGCGCATCTGGAGGACATCGACGCAAGGATAACGGAGGTGTATTCGACGTTGGTGGTACCGTTGGAACAAGTCGCGCAGGACTTGGACGTCCCGGAGTGGGTCGAAGTGATGTACGGACCACGTTGCAGAGATCGTGGGTGGTTGCTGAATATCGACTGGGAATCATCCGTGGGTGACGTTTTCCACGACCTCGCGGGACTTGTTTCGGTTCGTGGCGATGGCATAGAGACTCGACAGGGTGGCTCACAAAACGTATGCACTGCATTTCCTGCACCGGATCTGAGCTGAAGTTGGAGTAGTTCTCGGTGTCCTTACGCCACATTATACGCTGCAACGAAAGAATTCTTGGCGATGCACCAACCTCTGGTGCCAACCCGGAACTCCAGACAGGAGCACAGCGAACCGCCTTGCAAAGATTCGAGGCCAGCGTCGTGACGAGGGACTTGTATACAGGCTTCAACGTCAAGCTTGGATCGAGGAAGGGTGCTAATTTGGTGCAAAAGGGTCAAGTTGGAATAGTGGGGAGTCGTTTTGTGCCCGGGAAAGGTTTCGCCGGGCGTGTTATTGGCAGTCGTCTTGTTGACAAAGTCGGCTGGATGCTCGATGTCAGGACAGAGGGCCGCGCGGTGGACGGCGTTGTTCAAGTGCATGTGGACGATGTTGTTGAAAGCAGGTGAGCATCAAAAGCGATTCGCGGACTGTTGTTAACGCCCCGGTCAGCACCGAGGCACCGCTGGCTGCTTTCTGTAAAATGAAAGACGAGACTCGGGCCGAGTGGGAGCACATTGCAAAAGTGCGCGCGCTTCGAAACCGTTACTGGTTGATGCAGCGCATGAAGTATCGCCAGCCCCTCAACGAACTTGCGCCGCCCAGGTCACCGACGCCGCCCGGGGATATAGATGTACCTGAGGGTGACCCATCGATTTGGACAAGCGACGGGGAGTCGCCGTGGGAGACCTCATGGCGAGACTTGCCAAAGCTGAAGCCTACGCTGCCGCTTTCGAGGCTGGCGCGTTCGATGCTGCAGTTGAAACCAATGGGCGCGTGGCCATGCGAGGATGCAGCAACACCGGATACTGACGTCCTCAAGACGACAGTGAAAAAGACTAAAAGCAACAAGAAACCTCTATGTGAGCTTGGAGGGCAGTTGAGGACTTTACGCTCACATTTGTCATAGCGCATTGGCTCTTGGACCCACGCTTAATCAGTCTACGTCTCGATTTCTTTGTAAGGGGCACCAAGGAGCCTGGGGAGGAATATCGTGGGGGCCAATACGAGAACAAGATAGGGTTCGTACGTCTGAAAACACTGATCGAGACAAAGGGAAAAAAAGCTGTTGTTGTGGAAACGGTGCTGGGTGTTCACCACAGATTCATCACTTTGCAGATCCAGTATATGTATCCAATGGTGACGACAGAACGTGAGGGATCAAGCGCGCTCCCTCGTCCTATCCTCGCTGTGGCGGACAACTGGGTCGCGGTCATTGGGCCAGACAAAGAAGGCTGCGATGACTACATTGGGAGGCGGGGCCGGGTGGTTAAATGTAGCGCAGACGGCAGTACGGGCGTAGTGGATCTGGGCCAGGGGGTCTTGAAAGAATTTTCTGTAGAGTCTGTATGTAGGTCGAGCGAGGGCGATATACATTGACCACAAGAGCGTTTGTGCGGTCTGGATTAATTAAACTTTATGATCCGGACACAGCCCCTGATTCCGGAGCATTTCAGCGAACGTAGTTAGTCATCAATGGGAATATTAGAATTTTGTGCTATCGGGGAGGGAGTGTAGCGTAGGTAAGCCTTGGTCACGGCGCCTTCGTAGACTTTCATACGCATCGTCGGGGTGATCCTTCATGAACGCTTGCAAGAAAGACCACAATTCATTGTTGAGAGACTTGACGGTTCCCTGGAGGGCTCTTTTTGACAAAAAGTATCGTGACTGAGCGACGGCGTATCGGGATCGCGAGGTATATTCTGGAGAAAGAGGGAGAGTAGGATAGAGAATTCTTTGGTACGCGAATTGTTGGTCAAGGATCTGACATTCCAGAAGGGATCGAGAAATAGAGGTGCTCCAACCTTTGAGAAGATATGAGAAGTACGGATCAGAGACATGCAAGACACTGACGGAACGATATAATTCAACATAGCGGTTGCAAGCTGTGATTTCGGGTTCCAATTCGCGACGCCATTCTTTATACTTGTCGTGGTGCTGATTTTTCATTTGCAGATCGCGTTCCTCTTCGTCAAGTGAAGCGAAAAAATCTCGATGTTCTTCCATGTCTTGGTAGGCTGATACATAAAAGGCAGTCTTTTGGCGATAGCTGTTGTCACCAGTGATCGAGAGCCAATATATGGCGAAGGAGGCAACTGATACATGCTCCAGAATGTGCTGAGACAGTCTTTCTCCTTCAGAGAGCCCAAAGCCGCCAGCCAGTGCCTATGTGAAATGAGGGGGCGGAGAACAACTAGGAGACCCACACTCACACGATGGTGCGCAGTCAAACGGTCAGAGTGCTCCATCTTGTTACGAGCGGCATATTCAGCTATGTGTTGGTCAATAGGTATCGAATCTCCTGTTTTCAGAAAAGGTTCCATAATCTTGGCCTGAGGCTACGTTGAAGAAATCGACAAGACAAATAATAAAGGACGCGCACCCATTCCCTGCAGCCATGCAATGCATTGTATCCACGCAAAAGTCTAATAAAGGCTGCGTTTTCCAACTCTACACAATCTCCTTGCACCGGGTTCTTCATCAAGTCGAGGAATTCTTCAGCATCGATCGGAGGGTCTGTTCCTTTGGCCATAATCTCGCCGAGTCTCTTCTCAGCTTTCCTTCGTCTTCTGGCAGCAGCATTTAGCTGTAGATTGTGAACGATACGAACAATGTGGAACGCAGTTAAATACTTTGGGTGGTTTCGCTGGCTCATCGTCTTGCATTTGTGAAAGGATTGCCTGGGCACGCTCGCGCATCTCGGTACGGAAACGTGGGCCATGGGGACTCGAGTCTGACCAACCAACAGTAAGATGTACCTCCAGCTGGTCCCAATAATTGTGAGCAGCGTCTATGAGTGCCTCTTTGTCGTGGTCGTTCATCTGGGAAGAGTGACGGTCACATCCACTCTCCCTTCTTTCCTGTCTGCAAGGTATTTGTACATGGCCGTTTCCAGCGGTTAACTCTGACAGTATTGCAGCATGAATTTCGTTCAAGTACATTTAAAGGCGTTCGCCGTAGTGAAGTAACTCTGACGACATTCCAGACATGTACTACGATCACCGATTCTGATGATCTCACCACAAGTGAAGGATTTGAGACGGAGGAGGAAAACGTAGAAACTAATGAAGATGTTGAGACTGGTGACACAGACGAAGAGGATGAACTAGAGAGTGACGACTGATTGTACCTTTTGTTTCCGAACGCCTTTTTTGTTCCATGGACTTGACGGGATTGGAAGAAATCATCATTGCAAGGCCAGGGAAAATGTGGACCGACAACGTGTGAAATAAATTCAAATCCGGAATCGCAAACGAACACGTTCCTAGCTTTTGACGCACAGTTACAACTCAAGACGAAATGGACCTTCTGACCGAATGTTGAGAGGACCTTGAAGACTGGGACCCAGAGCACGACCCGCTTTTGTGCACGGCACCTTACCACCCAGAGTGTTTCTTTATCAGAGAAAGCGAAGCAGGTCGAGCAGCCGGCGAGGTTTTTGCTGAAGCGCTATCGCAGCAGGAGAGATGCAGGGCCAGACTCTTCATCTGTCTACTTGAGCGGGACTTGCAGGTGCTCATGCAAGCCTGTGAAGGTAGAAGGAACACTCTGCTGAGGATAGCGACAGCAGTAGAGAAGGAGCACAGGGTTCTCTCTGCTATCGGTCGGCGGCATCTTCCCCCGGCCACAGAACGATTCCCGATGCAAGAGGCACTGTTATATACAGACTCTATCCTGACCCGCACCCACCACCTCGCCAGCAGCATCCCCAGGATACTACAGAAAATCGGACGCCTCACAGCAGAACTCAACGCATACATATACCCCGTTACGACCCTCCCCTCTGAAATCGTATCTATAATCTTCTGTCTATCCGAGACCAGCCCCTCCGCTCTGAGCCAGATCTGTTCTTCGTGGCGTGTGATTGCTCATCAGACGCACAAGCTATGGACGTCGGTACGCATCAAGCTCATGGAATCAGTGGGCGGCGCAGATATCCTGGAAGAATGGATGCAGAGATCAGGTACACTGGGTCTTGACATCGTTCTACGGGAACAGACAGCCAACCCGGTGGAGAAGGCTGCTGTAATGGCTATTGTGCATCGACACTGGGCCAGGGTTCGCAGTTTCGACGTCGTTTGTATGAGTAGCACATTGGGCTACCTGTCAGGTACGTCTGCTAGCTACGATTTGCCAATTCTCCTCTGAAATGACCACTTCAGGCAAGGCGGAACGCCTGCTATCCCTGAACATAACACTGGTGGATTACCCGGTACAGTCGCAGGTGACTCTATGGGACCTCGCGCGAAACGCCCCACACCTGCAGATGGTGGTCTGCAAGACTTTCTACTACAACACCCTCACCTTTCCTTACGGGTCCCTAACACATATCATCTCGGAACGCGACCCATGCTCCTTGGACTCGAACGAACTGCTGGTCCTGTTGCGCTGCTTTCACGTTATAGAGTATGCAAGCTTTTGGCTGAAGGAAACCGTTGTCGACACTGTATTAACAACGCTCCCTCCCGGTTTCCAGCCGTTTATACTCGATCGACTTGAAACACTGGAGATCACTGAAGGTCATGCCGTAGTGGTTGACCCTTCGTTCAGGATGGCTCGCCCTTTCTTGTGCTTCTTAAAGGTTCCGAATCTCAACCGCCTTGCTCTACCTGAAATTTGGTTCGACAACGACGGCGTTGCAGAGATTAGGTTGCTGCTGCGGGTTTCCCTGCAGCTGCAGGAAGTAATCCTTCATCTCGCACCCCACGAAGAGTTGGACGAATTACAGGAATATTACAGACGTTCGCTCTGTGGGGTGGACGTACATATGAATAGGGACCATCTGCCTGCCCCAAAGTACACACGCTACTTTAGGTACTCGTCAGATTAGTATTATATAACGTCGTCAAACAAACTGCATTTTGATCCTCATGCCCATCGACGATTTTCCTGCTGAAGTTCTTGGGGAGGTTTTTTTGGCCCTGGCGCCCGACTACCTAGCACACGTTGAGGTAGGGCAGGAGAAGACTCTCGATATCGTGTATTCAAGCCACGTCTGCCATGCATGGCGCGAAAACGCTATCAGTTTCGAGGCTCTTTGGCGAAACGTGTACATTCACATACCAGCGCGGACGACGTTGAAACATCTGGGAGTATTGGTGGACAGGGCACACGTCATTCTGGAACGTTCCGGATCGATGGAGGTCAGCGTAACGTTGGTGGTTGACTACATGGAAGCCGCTCCCATCATCATGGCCGTCGTCCAAGCGTATGCTAGGAAAATCCGTCGATTGTGGTTTGTGGGAAGTAAAGAGACTCTTGCCAGCCTTCGTGGTTCGTTCTATACCTTCATTGCTTGGATTTACTGTCAACAAGCAAGGCAGATCAATGGCCCGCTCTCGTTTCGCTCTATCTGGATGTGAAGCAATGGGGAACGTTAGATCCAGTGCCCTTTCAGAAACCCTTCCTCCAATCGGCTCGTCTCCAAGAGTTCGCAGGTCCGGTGTTGCGGACGTACATGCTGGGAAAGGTTCACCTCTCCACCCTCACTATCCTGAACTTCGGGTCAACGGTGGACCTTTGGCCAGCACGCCTCATGCGTCTAAAAGCTACTCCGGCCTTGGAAGTCTGCAGAGTTGCGCTCTGCGACAATGAAGGAGGCCCTCATCATCACCCGGACGCATATTCGCAGGAACGGCCCTGCGTCAGTCTCCACCGTTTACGCGCCATGTCACTCATTTTCCGCGTGCGTCGCTATATTCTCAATGGCTTCCCGGACCCGCTGCAGCCCTTCTTCAGGCTGTTGACGCTCCCAGCCCTGGACCTGCTGGAGATTCCCAATAAGTGGTACGATGGCGACCCACGCAGTGACTTGGAGGATCTATTTGCACGTTCCGGCAAATACCCGAGGGATATAGTGGTTCGGGTACTTCACAGATTGGACGACATGAACGATGTGTTGGCTATGTTTAAAACAGACTTTGTAAATTCCAAAGTTCAAGTCGTTAGGGCGTAGAAGTTGTACGAAAATGAATTTTTTCTTGGGACAATACTAGTAGCCAGCATAGCCTGCAAAAAGTAAAGGAGAGTACGGTATTTCAATTAATTGGGGAATGGGGGCTGTAAGTAGGGCTTGGTAGAGAAGGTAAGCTGAATCGCGAGGGTCACCAAGATGCTCTAGGAGGGTTCTAGAACCCCAGGCTATGTCGGGAGGAGAGAGACGGAGAGAAAAGGCGGGGTGCGCGTTCAAGAGCAAGGAAAGCGAGTTGACCCAGGTAGACGGATGTTGCACAGGCATAATTACTGTAGTAATGGTGCCGTTCAACAAAGGGAGATTTGTGAGCGCTTGCAACGCAATGTTTGTCAATGAGGAAAAGAAACTGGAAGGCCCTTCATTGCCCAATTCCAGGTCGAGGGAAGCGTTTAGGCGGAAGAGTTCTGCAATCTCCTCTGGCTGGATAAAGTCTGCCTGAATTCGCTCGACGTGACGTGCTTGCAGAATATTGACAAGGGGAAGAATGTGAGCGCCTTGGTGTGGAACGCCTGAGAGTTCGAGGACGGCAAGATTTACTGCTATGAGACCGATTGGAGAATGGTCTTTCTGGCGAATTCCCGTCGTGCCAGTGATGCGGAGAGTGTGGAGGGTGAGAAGAGCAACGTATTCTGTGGGGAGGGAGACGCCAACTAGGGTGAGCGTTGTGAGACTGGTCATCTGACGCAGGTGTGCAACTGAGATCGTGGGGCGAGTGCCCGTCTCCCTGTATGTCAGGATACGCAACCAGTCGCAGTCGATGACTTGTTCTCCTAGTGGGACATAACGCAGGGAGAGGGAGGAGACTGAGGGTGGTGTGGTAATACGTTGGTCAACATGGCCATTCAGGGAGAGGCTCGAAAGATTCAGCATACGCGGGATTGTGGACCTGAGGAGGGCGCTCGCTACGGTATCGAGCTCATTGTACCGTTCTACTCGAAATGAAGTCCAAAGGAGCGGGACTTTGAGAAATGAGGAGAGGAGTCGGAGGGAGATGGGTGCCTCCTAGTGAAGGACCAAAGTAGACGTAGCGCTTGGAGGGAGAGGGGAGAGGGTATCAAGAACCCAGCTGGCCTGGTCGGGGTGGGCAAGGAGGGTGCCGTGAGGAAAGAACCCCATGTAATTGTGGGAGTAGGTCCGCTCCGATGTCAAGACAACGAATCGCTGAATTGCGGGTACTGTGCAGTGGGAACGCCAAGTTCTACAGACTTGCGATAAAGCAATGATGCCCTGCTGGTGGGATAATAGGCACAAAATTTCCGTGAGGATTTCTGTGGGTAAGCGGCGAATGGGTGCGAAGAGAGACTGCTCAGTGGCGAGGATGTACTGAGCGGCCTGCAAATGTGCTGCGGCCAGCTGGGCTTGTCGATCGAGGTTCTCGCAGACTGCGCGTGCACGTTCAACCCTGTCTCGCGCAATCGAAGCGTTGCTGGGACTTTGTGACCAGGAAGCCAAAGGAAGCGCGGGGGATTGCAGTAAACACCTATATTTTATGAGGCGAAAAAGGAAAAGAGGGAAAGAATGCAGCTGACAGTACGTCTAGGTGCGCTTCGTTGTCGACTGCAGAGGGGGGTGGGTTGTTGAACGAGAAAAGCCACGGAGACGACATGGAGAAGAAGTGTTTATTTGTACATATACATGACGCAACTACTCTTCGCAAAGACCCCAGTTCCAAACTCTATCGTACTCTTTGGGTGGGAAATCGGTGAGGAATTGCTGGACGTAATCTGGGACTTCTCGTGAGCCGGAAAGGATCCAGAGAACGCGGTACAGAGAGTCTGCATTTTGTGTGTAAGTGGTAACGGGATATGGCAAGGTCGATCCCGACGAATCTGCTATTTCGACCTCGGGAAGGTGATCGCAGAGGTACGTCGACAAGGCATAAAATTTGGTGGAACGTTTGGGGGCCTTGCTGGCAGAAACGCCGACGGCATCCCAGGTTGGGTCTAGGAAGAGACCGGGGCCAAGCTGGGTGTGTATGTGGGCACTATGAGCAAGGATAGAAAAAGACGACTTGCGTTGGTGTAGAGTAGAGCGAGATTCTTTCGCTCAACTATCGCGCGACTGTGGTCTTTTCTAAAATTTTTGTGGACCTGCTCAATCTGGGAGTCGAGGGCAGCACGAGCGGGGGTCCCCGGAGATGCGGCTTCGCGTTCGAGGTACAGCGGTTCATTGTCGATTCTGCAGGCGTTGTCTAGATACGTCGATTTCCATTTTCTGTCCTCATCACGTGATGTCCATAGTCGTATGAATTTGAGTAGTTCTATGGTTCGCAGAACATAATCGACGAATTGGACCCCCTTGTCGAGGGCTGGCTGCAGGGAAAGGGACTGTTGCTCTAGTTGAGTTGGTGAGAGGGAAGTAGAAAGTGGACGCCCATGCCTTGTGAACGTTGATCAGCTGTTGATCTACATTTTTGAGTGCGTCGTTGGAAGAGGAACACTCGCAAAGGGTGACCCAGGACCGACGCTCGACGAGGAGGTGTTGAAGGGCATCTACCTGTGGGACATTGGATGATGTTTACAAGAGAAGAGGGGACGCACCCATGCTTCTTGCGTATCGAAGAATCCTGCAAAGAGGCGACGAAAGGCGGCATCTTCTCGTTTGGCAGACTTGTGAGGGGGCGTGGAGAGGAGAAGGTCTTGAAAGTCACGAGCGGTGAGCACGGGAACGTTGAAAGGTTCAACAGGAACGATAGCTTTGAATCGAGAGAGGACAGGGTCGACGGGCGGCTAGGTTTGTTGGGAGTGGCCAGTCAACAGGTAGGATGAAAGCGTACCTCTTCGGCTCGTCCGCGGCTGCTTGCTCCTGCTTGCGATTAGATTCGATGATTGAGGAGATTTCTGCGACGGTCTGGTAGTCCTCGGCGCGCTTTTTTTTTGTCCCGGGGCTGGCAGAGGGCGACAAGGGGGTTATTTTTTTAGTCTTTGCTAGGAGGGTTTTGAGGAGCGCAGAGTAGGCGGGCGACGATGAGGGGGCGTCGTCGGACATTGTTGATTAAGTAATGAACCCAAATGGGGTTTTATAGTCCAAATTTTGGAACGAAACGGGGCGGGCCGGAGGTGACAAAAATAATGACACCTGGCTGGTTCGAACCAACGCACTCTTGAGAAAACGTTAAGAAGAGGTGAAGACCACTCTGCCAGACAGCCTTTTTGAATTTTTGAAAGAGAGGGGTGCTGGTCTAGGTCAATAAATAGGAAAGACAGAATAGCTACAGTGGCGGTTGAGAAGGTCAGTACCTGGTAACGGCGGAACTCAATGACAGGAACGTTAGGAACTAGAGGAATTCAATGACATCATTATTTTTGAAAGCCTCTACTGAATTCGGTGCGCCAACCCTCGGTGATCTCCGCTTCGGACAGACAGGCGTTATCTTATAAATAGTAAAACAATGCCCCGCTCAGGGTTCACCTCTGAGAATTCACTTAAAACAATGACATCATTAATGATGGGAACGTTATTCAATCCCGCTCAGGGTTCACCTCCGAGAATTCACTTAAGAAGAAGGTTGCGTGTTCGAGTCCCGCCGGGGGTTAGTTTTTGCTTTTTTTTTTTTTTTAGGGGGGGGGCAGGGGCCGCTGAGTTTTACATACCACTTTTTCGTCACTTTGCGCTTGGCGACCGCCAGTCGCATCTCCCGCGTTGAACAAAAACAGAAACAATCAACCTCGTGAAGTCATCGAGCCGGAGTGAGCGAGAAAGAGTCCACAAGGTGAACGAGTGAGCAGACTGTGAGCAGCTTCGTCAGAAATTTCGCTCCGGCGCGGCGCTTCATGATATCACTTCTGTCGACGTCACACAGCCAAGTGGTAGGAATCAGTGTAGGTAAAGTGTAGTCTAAAACCGTTAGTTTTAACATCCAATTCAATAAAGACGAATCGAACAGAATTTCCTCTGATCCGCGCCCAAGTTACTGAGGAACCTAAGAAGATCGTTATGGACGGAGAAACCAGGATGAATGGCACCAGCTGCTTGGAAGTCCCATCGAGCTCCCTGTTAGAATCACTGTAGGCAAGGCGTACACATGTCGAAACGACATGCGTGGAAAGATAATTAGCAGCCCGCAGGCAGGAATCGAACCCGCGTCAATCGAATCACTGCGAAACGTTAAAATTCCCTTTGCTTTGCAACGGTAAAACAATTTACAGAGCAGGAAAAGACCTGTTTAAAAGACTATCCATAGAGAAAATAAGTACTGTACCGGTAAATACGGGTGAATGGCGTAAGCTGCTTGGAAGTCCACTGCAGGCAAGGCCTACGCATGCCGAAACGACATGCGCGAGTTCGAGTCTCGCGTGGGGTTATTTGAAGTTGCCATCGTTTTTGCGAGCGCGGTCTACTGATAATTTCATAGGAAGTGACGCGTTGCTTCGTGCGCGCCGGCCGGCGCCCTTCCGTACTTTTGAACAGGTTACAGGTGGCAGAAGTTCCTCCGATCCGCGTCCGAGTTATACTATAGTTCCGGAACCTAAGAAGATCGTTATGGCTGGAGATAAAAAAGTACTGTACCAGTAAACAAGGGTGAATGGCGTAAGCTGCTTGGAAGTACCATCGAGCTCCCTATTAGAATTACTGAAATTCCTTTGAATGGAGTTACTTTGAATTTAGCGCTCCGAGTCGGGATCAATTATTGCTTTTTCTCTTGACCTCGCAAAAATCAGAATCACCGTCAAAGGTTTAGGTACCACGACATGTAGTCACGGCACATATCTTATTACAAAGTGGGCAAACAGCGTTCTCGCTCCACTAGGGGAACCCGCCAAGAATCGATCCCCATGTTTTATGACAGTGTTTCGTTTTCGTTACGCATAGTTTGTGGCACATCTATCCACTCTGCTGGGTATTTGCTTGGAAAATTCAAAGCCAGTTGTTCAAGCCAGTAGATTGACGAGAGATACAGGCCTAGGAAGCCATTATTCTATGAGCCAGAGTTCTCGAAGATCCATATGATGGGTCCGTCCACGGACCGGTGATCCGGAGCGGATAAGCGACGGCTAGCGATCGATCACTGCAAACAGCAAGCTCAGGTCCGGGCTGCTCAGCGCAAACCAAGGTGGACGAAGACACACGAACCACGAAAAACGACGCTTTATCTCCCTCTTGTTTCTTTCAACCCAGCACACCATCTGTGCGTGCGATTCATCATCTTGCTCGAATACACTAGCTCAAAAATCTTGAACCAGTCGATCCCAGCTCTCTTCAAGTTCTCGTTTGTTCCTTGGTTCAGTGAATACGACTAGACTCCTTTTTCGGTATCTGTCGGTGTCCTTCGATCCCGTTCTAGCGCCACGTCAAAGTTTTCGTTGCGCTCCGATTACCGCCCCTGGCCTTGTGCGGCACAATCGCCGTTAGCAGACCGTTCAGCGAGTCGCTAGGTAACATTCAAATAGCGTGAGGTCCTCTTCAAACCAATCGCGCATTTGGGTCGCCGTTCTTACTGCATTCATATAGAAATAATCTCCGCTCCACAAAGTTTTACCTTCAGCAATGAGCTCTCCACCCCGAGACGAAGATGTCATCCTAAGCAGCTCACCCATCACGATCGGTAGCGGCTCTCCGATTCGTCGAGGAGAAAGCCTCAGTCGCAGTGAAAGCGACATATCTCGCCCTCGACTTTCACCCACCGCTGCTCGCTCATTTGATCCAAACGACCCCCAATTTCGAGAACGTCAGCGTACGATGGACGTTGACATGGCCATGCAGCTCTCCCGTGCCCGCAGAGAGACCATTTCAGTCGTCGACCCAACTGAGCGTGTCTTTCCCGACATTTCGACTCACGAACAACATGACATCGACATGGCGCGAGGACAACCAGAGGGAGTGCCAGAAAACGTGGCCCCAGACCCTACATTCCTAGAAATTAACCATATCTCCGCACAAGACCCGACAATGCTCGTACACGAGTCGCAACTCCGTGCGGCGCCTGCATCGACCTTTGGTGGCCTCCCGACATACCAACCCAATGCTTCCCACTCTGAATTCGATTATACACCAATGGATGAATTCGCCACGGCCGAAAGAACCCGTCTCAATCTTGCATCTCCCAAATTCTCGGTGGAGGCCCTGCGCGCCCGCACCGTGGCACCAAACACTGACGACATCGAGGATGGACCCTCTTCATCCCGCCGCAAGCTGAGTCACAGCAACAGCAATCCTCGCCCACGGCACCACCGAAAAGGCGGCGGCGGCAAGATGGCGCTGTTTGAGGGGAACACCGACCATGGCCCGCCTTCATTTACCATTGATCCCGCGCAAACAACCACCGGGATCCCGGGAATTCTGAATACCGGGCACGACCGGCCCTACCGCTTCTCCTTCTACTCCAACGGGCTCTCTGCCACGATACATGCCCGCAGCCTGAGCGAGCTCCCCGCAGAGGGCCAGTCGTTCACGGACCTGTTTTCGGGTGTGGCTCCGCCGCCGCGGGACCAGAACGCTTCACGGGAGCGGCCAACGCGCCCCGGGCCGTCGCCGGTGGTGGGCGACAAGACGCCGCGCCATTCCAACTACAAGCCCGGCGAGCTCCCGCGGCACAGCGCGGGCGACTCGGAGTCGAGCACATGGTGGCTGGACGTGCAGAGCCCTACGGACGAGGAGATGAAGATGCTGAGCAAGGCGAGCGCGTTGCTTCTGCTGTCCCCATTTCGACTATGTTAACCTCGCCCCGCAGGTGTTCTCGATCCACCCCCTCACAACAGAGGACATCCAGATGGAGGAGACGCGCGAGAAGATCGAGCTGTTCCGCAACTACTACCTCGTGTGTTTCCGCTCGTTTGACCAGGACCCGTACAGCCCCACGCACCTCGAGCCGCTCAACATGTACATCATTGTCTTCCGCGAGGGTACGCTCTCGTTCCACTTCCGCCCGACGCCGCACCCGCAGAACGTCCGCCGCCGCATCAAGCAGCTCAAGGACTACATCAGCGTCACATCCGACTGGATCTCGTACGCGCTCATCGACGACATCACCGATGCGTTCGGGCCGCTCATCCAGGGGATTGAGTACGAGGTCGACAGCATCGACGAGCTCGTGCTCATTCTCAAGGAGGCGGAGCAGAGCGACATGCTCCGGCGCATCGGGACGTGCCGCAAGAAGGTCATGGGCCTTCTGCGGCTAATGGGCAACAAGGCGGACGTCGTCAAGGGCCTCGCGAAGCGCTGCAACGAGCATTGGCGCGTCGCGCCAACGTCGGACATCGTGCGTACCGCAGATCATTTAGCATCAATGAGATATTGACGCCCGCTACAGGGCCTGTATCTCTCGGATATCCAGGTTCGAATTCGCTCTCTAACAGTGTAATAAATGCTAACTGGGCGGCGCGCAGGACCATCTTATCACGATGACACAGAATCTGAACCACTACGAAAAGATCCTGTCGCGCTCGCACTCGAACTACCTCGCACAGATCTCGATCGAGATGACCGACGCAAACAATCAGATCAACGACGTGCTTTCCAAGCTCACCGCTCTCGGGACGGTACTCATCCCGATGAATCTGGTAACGGGTGAGCACCAGCCTTAGTTTCGCATTCCTCATATGCAGATCTGACCGGACGCAGGTCTGTGGGGCATGAACGTGCACGTACCTGGGCAAGAGGTCCCTGTGAGTATTTCTTGACCTATCCACCTTTCCTCCTCACTCACGAGCTTCATAGGGCTACGCGTGGTTCGTCTCCATCATCGCAGGATTGGCGGCATTTGCCATCATTGGAGGATACTCTACTTATAGGTTCATGGTCCATCGACGGTAAACTCGGACAGTATTATTCCAAATAACATAGTGGAATGAATCTACTCTGGTGTACAAGCGGTAACGAGACAGGCCCGGAAAACATAGTACGACGTTAATAAATACAGAACGACGACGCATAAACCAAATAAACGGGGTAGAAGCGTGGGCGCCAAGCTCAGGCCGTCCGCGGCGCCATCAGGACATGATTCTGAAACGGATGAGCACGGGGGGAGCTCTGTTGGGGCGAGGGGATGACGATCTTAGCGAGGGAGGGGGAAAGTCTTTGCGGGGAATCTTGCGTCGACGAATTCTGGCGCTTCGGCTCAGGAGGAGGCGGAGTGAAGTTTTTGTAGCTTCCGTTTCTCTCGGGCGAGGCGGGCTCCGGAACGGCACGCCGCTTGGGGTAGATCGGGACGGGGTCGTGGAACGCATGGAGTTCCTCCAGCTTGCGCTTCTTCGAGCTCCCGCTCACTGGCGAACCCTCTGGCGGGCCGCCCCATCGGGACCAAGGCGGTGGCGGTGGCGGTGCGCTCGTAGAGGAGGATGAAGAAGAGGAGACGGAGATGGGGCGTGCCGTTTCTCGCACGGGCGCCATTTGCACATCGACAGTTGGTCGCGCGTGTGGATGAACGTATGGCTGGGGGCGAAAGATCGAACGTGACGGCCGCTCCGGCGTTTGGGCAGCACTCGGGCGGCTGCTAGATGATCCGCTGTCCGAAGTGGAAACCTTGACAATTTCAATAAACAGGGTTTTGTTGAATGGTGGGTTCAAGGTCTTGTAGATGAGTTCTTTGGTTCCCTTGTCAATCATCTGTTTCACGTCCACGAACTGGTCATTCGGTCTCCGCAAATCACCTAGAGACAGATATTAAGCTGCGGGGAATGAAAGAGATTACAGAAAACGTACTAGGGGGCCGAACGCGAACTTCGGCATACGGGTACGTGTGGTTCTTCCGTGTGATGCATATGGGGCACAAGAATTTTGGGTCCTTTTCTTCAGGCTCAAGCGGGAAGAAGACGCAACCTGCGTGGTACTTGTGGTTGCACACTTCGCAGGTGACGGGGGGATAGTTGAACAGATAGGGCGTACGACCTCTGCAGATGCACCGCGTACCGTCCTTCCAGTCGGAATCAGTGTCTTGGCCGAAAGTGAAGCGGAGTTTCCGTTTCTTCTTTGCCTGCAAAAGCTCCTTCTCCTTGCGCCGCGCCGCCATCTTCTCGGCGTGCTTCGCGTTCACCGGACCTTTGCGAAGTGCAAGAATACGATGCAGGCCGGCGAGATCCAGTCCGAAAGATATGTCCGGGGTGGGCGCAACAGCGAACTGGATCTTGTACAGCTTGCGCATATAATGGCGCACCTGCTGAAGGTATTCCGGCCGCTGGTTTTCGGCCACAGAAGTGTAAGTCAGAAACTGGCCGACTACAGCAGAAAGACGGTCGATGCGGTGAACTACAAGCTCCAGCTGCTTCCACTCCTCAGAGTAGTTCTTCGAGATCTCGGGTGCTGAGAGTAGGATGCCGGGCAGATAGCAGAAATGCCAGCTGCGTTCCTTGTGAAGAGAACCGTTCCAATGGTGATGGTCGCAGAATGGGCAGGAACCACCATTATTTGCGCAGTCGCCGTGGAAGCGAGCAAAGCAATGGTCGCATTGTACCGCATCAGACTGGACGCCAGGGGGAGGAGGACGGACAGCGGTATTACAGATGCAGGTGAAGTACTCGTCGACCGGCGGTAGGTCATCTTCGGGACGAGTGTATTCGATCACATCTTCCACAATGGATTTGGCCTCGGCTACCTCGTGTTCAGGACAATACCAAGGCAAACCCTTGACCCAGTGATAGTGCTGGTAGAGCTGGGCATCAAGCTTTTCGAAGTAGGGGAGGGTGAACATCCTGAGATGTGCTTCGGCGTAAACCTTCCACTGTCGCATAGTCTCGAACATGTCCTCCTCTCCACGGAACCGGTTCTTCAGCACCTGATCACACCGAGTTTCCAGATCCTGTGCAATGAGAGCAGCCTTGTGGATGTCTTGAATCGCGCCGATTCGGTAATCCTTCTCAGCGCGAGTGACGATTCTGATTACCTCGTGGACCTTGGGGCGAGGCGCATTCGGCTCGGGCCGCATCCAAGATATAGCCTGTCTCTCGAAATCCTTCGCCTTTGCAAGCGCGATCATGAGCCGGTCGTAGACATTGGCGTCAATCGGGATATCCTCGTCCATCTTTGCAAATTCTTCCAACTCCTCGATCGTTTTGACAGGCTGATTCAGTATGGCCCGCGCGCGGTCTTCCCAACTAGTTCCAGCACGCTGACGCGCTTCCAGCTGCTTCACCTGTGGGTTATCCGCAGGCAAGTTACAGGTTCGCGCTCGGGTTAAGAGATCGCGGACTTCGTCGAGCAAAATCGGGGCATCATTCTCGTCGACTTTGGTCTCGAGCTCCACGATCAGCTGTTCCCTATCGACAATCCTCTCGACTTCCAATAGCTCTTCCAGTAGGACATTGAGCGATGAACCGTCGAAGAGCACGCGTTTGCACTCCTCGATGAATTCTTCGCGATTGGGAGCTTGGTGGGTGGAGCTGAGCAAAGCGGCAGCCCTCTTCTTCATCTCCTCCGCCGTCTGCGCCAGAGCTTTGAGCGCGCCGATCTCGGGCGAATCGAAGCCAAGAGTTTCTACGTCCCGCAGCAAGGCGTACAGCTCATCGAGCCCCTTATCGGGCCGATCACCGGGATCATCAGATGGCGGCGGAGGCGGCTCGTTTAATGGCGGCCGACCACGCGAGCGGCGCGACCGCTTCCGGCTCTGCTTGCGAATGAGGAACGAATTCGCCGAGTCGACCCACTCGTTCGCGCGTCCGACGCATTTGCGCAGGGACGCGAGCTCCGGGAGCGGGTAGCTGATGCGCTCCCCTTCAGAGTGAAGCGCACGGAGCGAGCGGAGCGGCGGCCGTGCGCTCTCGAGTAGAATCTTTCCTAGCTTTGCGCGCCAGGCGGACGGGATGGCCGCTCGCGCGGATACCAGACTAAGAATCTCGAGAAGCTCCTCGTCGGAAAAACGTTTCCGGAGCGTAAGATGTCTGTCGGTGGGACGCTCGCACAAGAGGTGCGCGTGCTCGACGCAAGCGATCGCTGTGTTGCACCCACAGGTGACCTGGGAGAGGTAGCAGAAAGCCTTGCAGATCGTGCACTGGTACTGATCCTCGGGGCGGTCTTCTTCCTCAAGGAGCTCCGACATGCCCATGGCGCGGAAGGCCTGACGATCCGCCAACTCGCGGTCCGTCATTTCTTGGAGGCTGTCGATCAACCTGGGGGTCGATGAGCTTGAGCTTAAACGGCACTTGGACAGACTGCAAAACGGAGACGTACCACAACGCGGTCTTGATCGACTGGGATTGTTGGGTAATGGTAATGAGCAGCTCATCATGAGAGAACACAGGGAGCTTCCGGTGCTCGCGGTACCGCTGTACGCATTCCCGCCCAAACGGAAGCCAATCCGGCAACGCAAAATTGACCGCTTCGTTGAAGTTGAACTATCGTGACAAAAAAAAGTGATTAGCCTTGCAAGTTTAGTTCATAGCATCACTGGGTACTGACTCCGTGATTGAAACCAGCGTGGTACGATTTCGGACATGTTATGACGAACTCGCCCGCGCGCTGGTTGCATGCATATACACGAACACCGGCCTCGGTCACTCGTTTGGGGTTCATGAGGGTCACGAGCTGGAACAGCAGATCCGGCTGGGCCTGGAAAAGATCGGGAGCCTCACATTTGATGGCGGCTTCGAATTTCTCGGCGTCGGACCCTGGGACGCCGTACCACGTCTTGGTCTCCCCCCAGTGCACTTTGAAAAAGATTATCAGACGAGGGGGGCTCGACAGAAGAGGGGGGGCGCTTACTGAAGTTGATACTGTACGTATAGTGGTCCTAGGTGGATATTAGCATTTCCATCTACGTACCAGAAGAGCAAAATGTATGTACTTCATTATGCCAGCAGAAGGTGGAGAAGGTCATCCCGACGTATGTCCAAGGCACGGTCATCCCTGAGATGTCAGACTTGATGAAGCGGAGAAGCGAGTCCGAAACAATCGGGATGTTGTTCAGATTCCACGGGTCTTTCGCGTAGGGATCCAAAGGATGCGTCTCCATTGTTGGCATGGCGCTGTAAGAGAATAGAGTTTAGTGGATAGGAGGAGATATGGAGACGACAATCGCACCTGCCGTGAGTAGTGGAGTGGACGTCAGCACCGTATTCAACCTCTACGGTTTCGTCCTGAGTATTCACGAGGCGCCAAAACTCCGTCTCGAGATCGTATTCAGAAACTGTGACATTGCCGATTCGATTCGAGGTCGGGTCGTCAATCTCCAGCGCATCCGGATCGGTGACGGGTGGATGGGACTCGAACCATACTCGGCGGAACTCCGCGTCCCGAGCTTGGAAGCTCGAGAGACTATGTTCGTCACCATCGTCGAAGCCGTAGTCACCTCCGGTACCGGCTAGACACGTATAACAGAACCATTGCTCCTTTGGAATAGTTTCCAACGGAGGGTCGAGGCAAAACATATGGAATCCTGCGAGAAGCATAAGCAAATTTGGGATGATAAGAAGGAAGGGACGAACCGCAATCGCATCCATCACAGAGCAGCATCTCGTCGCCGCGGTTCTTCTTGTGGCAGATCTCACAATGTTTCTAGACTAGTATTGGAGCCATGGAAGCACCTTAAAGGCGTTCTGACATACCTCCTCCATAATTACAATCTTTTCCCTGATGATCGGAGTGTCGTGGAAGATCGGAGGGGCAAGGGGAGATGCAAGAAGGGTGCTCGGACCGGGCGTTTTCGAACCTGCTCACTGTTAAGGGCACATAAATTGCGGCGAGTAAACAACGTACTCTGATCGTGAGAACCCATTCTCGTACTTCTACGGGGTCGAGCACTGGCAGATTTACCGTTTGCTTTGTGTTCGCCGTCTTCTGGGAGCTCCGAAAGCGGACTCGATGTAGAAGTTAAAGGACTATCGGGAGGACTGATGTCCATCGATTTAGTAGACAGACTGGACCGAGAACGCTTTTCATCGCCGTTTGTGGGGGCTTTCTTCGGTGAAGGAGGCTTGGTCGGATCCTTGGCGGCGTTCCTTGCCTCGTATTCTTCGAAAGGGAGGATAACACGAGTATAGGAGCTCTTCAACTGAGTCGAGAGGCCGGGAATTCCGTGGTACCCCAGGATTCTCCCCAGATCCGACCATAGCTTCTTTTTCGTCACCTAAACAAGCCGCTAGTCAATACGAGTCACAGGATTGTGACAAGTAACGTACCACGTAGAAACCACCCAGCTTGCGAACTTCCTTTCTCAGAAGATACAGATCGAGTGGTTTGTTGTTGATGGTGGGAACGGAAACACGAGGATTGCCTTGTTGTTGATGCCAGACATAGAGCTGCTCCAAAAAGTTTATTTTGGCTCGGGAGGAAGCTTCAACTGAATTAAGGCGCTGGAGCCGCGTCTTGAAGCGGAAATTCTGCGCAGCTGGTGAGCCAAAATAAAAAAGAGGGGAAAATAGAAGTGAAATACGCACAGCTGTATCTGTAACAAAAGGCATCTTCCACCCGGCTGGGGGAACGACTTTGCAAATGCCATGAGCGTTGGCACGGTCGGAAATGGTGCGGATGTACGCCATGGGATCCTTGAATTCTTCCGCTGTTGGGTAAAAGGTCGGACAGTCCGGAAGCCCGAACGGACGGGGATCTTTGTGCGGGAGGGAATCGGGTCTGGGACTCGAGGTCTTGACCGTCGATAAGTCCAAAGTGGGTGAAGGAATTATAGCAGGAATATCGCGGTATTTTTCCGCCAAAATATCCTCAGCAGTATCGTCTTCGCCGATAGAGGCTGACCTGGAACGAGTTTTGAGAGCCATTAGGGCCTCGGTCTTGGATTTCCGCGGCGCCCGGGCAGATTCAGTAGACGGCCGCTGCTCCTGTACGGGAGGGGGGTCATCGCCTGGAGGGTTGATAGGAATTGCGCCCTCGACCGGAATGCTGATGCAGGAGTAGAATGTGGTGGGAGGTTTATTCGCCTGCAATGTCTGGGAAGTGACTTTCGCGGAACTGGGGGTAGTAATGCGGGGTGATTTTCCGCGACGAGATGGAGTACCACGGGGGGTGGCAGTAGACGGGCTATAAGGGACGAGAGGCGAAGTAGGATGTGCGGGCTGTGATGGACTCGGTGTGGCGAAACGGGGTGATTTGCCACGACGAGAGGGCGTGCCCCGTGGGGTAAAAGGCTGAGCATCGGCGCTCATGTCGAGGACTTGGCTATTTTTTCTGAGAGGATGCTGGAGACCCCCAAAGGCCAACAGCCGTTGTGGAAGAGTCCAAGATTACTGAATCAATCTCCGACGACTATGTCTTCCTCGTGGGAATATCTCACCATTTCCTCATTTGGTTTCGTTCAATCCAGTTCCCGCGAAACGGGCCCCAGCGAACAATTGAGCCACCCAAATTATTCCCATCCGCTTGCAACAAGATCAACCCTTCTTGTGTGTCCGATGTCTTATTTTTCCAACATGTCTCACCATTTGTGCTGCTTCGTAAAGAAAGGTGCCAAATGGGGATCAGAAGTTCACAACTTCCGCGAATGATCTCAAACCGCCAAGATGCTTTTTGGGTCTCGGACGCTCGGAAGCCAGTCACAAATGGCGCTCAAAGCTGGTCGCCTTTGGTGAGTCTCCTTTCTTGCAAAGATCTCCGAAACCCTGACATAGATGCTTATGGTCATGATCTGTTGATCTTGTTCCTCGGAATGCCGATGGAGGGTCCAAGTTGGGATCAAGGCAACTTTCCACATAAATTTCCACTCAGTTTGAGTCCAACAATTGTCGTATAACCATCGACTTGTACGTCCAAATGACCCATCGAATTATTCCAGCTGTTGGCGCCGTGCTATTTTTGTCCACGATTCGACTCCTCTCTGCAGCGACACCGCTTATCTCTGGGCAATCGCTTGCTTCCTGTCCACCGCTGGTGGACCTGAAGTCATACGCTCCTAATCCTTCGGGTGAGTCGCGGAATACTCTGAAAAGCCAAGGCCCATCACGATTTTAAATTTATTTGCTCGACAGCGGCAAGATTGACAGGTCCGATGACATTTCTTGAGATAGATCCTCTGGATCCAGGCCAAAGGTGTAACTGCAAGTATAAATACTACCTGCTTCTTATCCTACCCATCTGCCAGTGGGGTAGGTAGGTAGGTAGGTATATTCCTATACGCCCTAAGCCCTTCGAATTTAAAACCTAATCTATTGTCTGCCTGAATTCCTAACCCTGGGATTCATGGTTGAGCGCGGATCGCGGGAGGTAGGTGGCATGGGCAACGGGCATCATGAGAAGTTTGTATCAAAAATAGATTTTCCCTCTCAATACTTAGCTCTACTTAGCTGGCCTTGAGATCTATATGAAAGGAAGGATTGTGGTTGTCGGTTGGGTCGAGTGCCCAATTTCGAGTACATATATTATTCGTTGGGCTGCTTCATCTGATTGCAGAACTGCCCGAGTCTTTCCAAAATTAAGGCGCAACGAAATGCACGTACCTTCAAAATCGAGGCGACCTTGAAAGTGAATAAATGCGCTCTGAATGCACATGTTACCAAGATCCCTCAAAAATTGTTTGCGACGAGTAAACACAGTCCAAGACGGACCCGAAAGTCGAATTCAATGTCATAGGACGGAAACACAGTTACAATGGTGCGGTCCAGGACAGACCCGCAAGTTAAATCCAGTGTCAAACAATTCGGCCAAGCCTGCCAAGTACCCGTGCTTCGTACCGCCAATACACGAAAGAATGAATAAGCGATACACTCGGTATTCGGGGAGGCGCACAAGCGAGTTTGAAAACATATCGTACTGCGCTCACACCAACTCCCACAAGGCCACAGAAGCTGTATGGACACTGGAGCAGCCCGGAGCATCCTGACGTCTTGCCAAGTATGTAGGCGCCAAGCACAGGCGCCCGTTAGGCGCTTTAGACATGCGAACTGAGGGCGATACGACAATCACGGTACATTCAGTAACAACGGCGGTTATCGAGCTGCCTGTACCGCAAATCCGAGCGGACGTCTAGCCCAAAACGCAGGCGCGAGGATACCTGTTTAAGGGCGGCTGTCAGAGGGCATGGGTGGGTAGTCGTCGAGCTTCGCTTGTTGCGTCGAGAGCCGAGGGGAAGGGCAAGCATTGCTGGACCCGCTTCCGTGGGGCTCGCAAGGCGGCATTCGAGCCAAGGCTCGCGGCCTAAATGTGAGGGTGTCTCGCAGAACCATCTGAGGACTTGATGGAGATCTTCTAATGTCTTTGGTCGTCTCGTGTAAAGTCTGTTTTGGTGCCAAGCTTATCGCGTGGTAAGAGGAAAGGTATGTCAACGCTATTCGGTGGATAAGGATTTCGCGTGCGCGTCGTTCAGCCATGTTTAGCAAAAAGGAGAATGACCAAGTAAAGCCCGAGTTTGGTTTTCGAGAGTCAGGCGTTAAATTTCGGAAACCGATCCTATTCCCCCCCGAAGCAAATTCGAAACCCTTCCTCGGAAGCGTGTTTACCCAAATGAGAACTTCGCTGGAGGTACCTCGAACGGCCTCGCTTCGACGCATTGGCAAGTCCATTTCCGCGATAAATGGCTTCCTGCTCCCGAAAAGGTGCGTCAAGGCGCCCCAGTTGGCAGTCCCCTCTGCCCAGGGCAGTTATACTCGCCCTCGGTGCGCTCGTACCGCGTGGCATCAACAGGGTATCGCAGGGGCGCTCGCGTGATTCCACCTAAGTCTCCGAACGCGGTTCTCGGGCGCCCTCCAGTATAAAATTGACAACCGCACACGCGTCCGCCCACCGCAAGGCAGGAAAGAGATCATCGAAGCGCCAGGGTAGAATAATGCTTCACAAAGTTCTGACCCTTTTACGTGTCGAGTGTTCCTTTCAGAAATTCCGAGACCAGGTATGCGGGTAGGCGACCATAGCGTATTTTTTATCCGAGAGCTCCAGTAAAGAACTCCACAGGACGAAAAAAACATTCATGACGCGCTGTAACCAAGAGACGCGCGTCGCGGTTTGTTTAATTAGGAATTTGGATGCGATCAAAGAACGATTTGGCGGCAAAGTCGGATCGGCTCGCTTTTGACAGGATCACGACGGAGGGCACAGCGATAAGAGATGGCGGTTGTTTCGTGAATACGTGGCCAACATAGCTCAGAATGTATATTTTGAGGGATGATGAGCGGTGGAATGGATGAAACAGGGTAGAAACATCGGCCCAAGTCGCGGTCCGGATGAGACAACAGAATGTTAATTGATCGGACGTGACGACCTGTCACGGTCGGAGTGTCACTGCAAACACCCTTTGCCCTGGTTCCCTTTTATAGCCTGTTCCTCAACCACCAACATCACCGCCCCACTTTTTCGCCCCACCACTGTGCGTACCCCTCCTCGTCGTCTCCCACAGCGAGCTCACCCTCTTCGACTCCAGCTCTCCATCCCTAACACCAACCGTATGTCTTCCACGTGCCTTACGCGTCGCGTCGCGCCCTGACACGTCCTCCCCAGATGCCTGACTCCCGTGAAGACTCCGTCTACCTCGCCAAGCTCGCTGAGCAGGCTGAGCGCTACGAAGGTGACCCCTTTCTGTCTTTGTTTACCGTGGTGTGCTTATCGTACATTAGAAATGGTCGAGAACATGAAGCGCGTCGCCTCGTCCGACCAAGAGCTGACGGTCGAGGAGCGCAATCTCCTTTCTGTCGCATACAAGAACGTCATTGGTGCCCGCCGCGCATCGTGGAGAATAGTCTCCTCCATCGAGCAGAAAGAGGAGTCAAAGGGCAACGAGGCCCAGGTCTCCATGATCAAGGGCTACAGGGAGAAGATCGAACTGGAGCTCGCCAAGATCTGCGAGGACATCCTCGACGTGCTCGACAAGCACCTCATCCCCTCGGCCGCCTCTGGCGAGTCCAAGGTCTTCTACCACAAGATGTAAGCGCCTGCCACCTACACAAGCGCTTTGTTCACTGACATGATATTTCCCAGGATGGGTGACTACCACCGCTACCTTGCCGAATTCGCAACCGGCGATAAGCGGAAGGACAGCGCCGACAAATCGCTCGAGGCCTACAAGGCCGCATCCGACGTCGCCGTCACCGAGCTGCCCCCGACGCACCCCATCCGTCTCGGCCTTGCCCTCAACTTCTCCGTCTTCTACTACGAAATCCTCAACTCCCCCGACCGCGCCTGCCACCTCGCAAAGCAGGCCTTCGACGACGCCATCGCCGAGCTCGACACCCTGTCAGAAGAGAGCTACAAAGACTCGACCCTCATCATGCAGTTACTGCGGGATAACCTCACCCTCTGGACTTCGGACATGCAAGACTCTGGTTCGTAGTTCCTTCCGCTGGGCAATTTATCTCGACCCCTGACTTTTTCATTATCGCAGCTGACAAGCCCGCCGACGCAAAGGAGGAGGCTGTGGAGGCACCTGCAGAGGATTAGATGTTTGCGCGCGCTCGTTTCTTGTTGTCACCACGTCATGCTCCCTCGTTCCCTCCGTACACCACCCCGTTCAATCCAATTTTTTAAATTTCTTATTTGTACCGAGGCCTTAGCTGGATCGTTCACTAAAATAATGAACTATAACCTTTTGCTCTGTATTTTTGCGCCCGTGAGACGCTTCGGCTGTCGGTCGTGTGCAACTGGAGCAGGCCACCGCGACCAGCTAGCTTTGATGATAATTATAACATGCTTTCTTCTTCGACATGCCTATGCGGTTTGTAACCGGGTTCCTTGCGCTTTTCTCCGTGTTCTCTGTGGCGGTCTTGTACTTTGCGACAGTGGATATAGCTAACAGCCTCTCACCGCAAGGATGTCGGATGTCGTGGATGTGGCCGTCCTATGTGCTTCAGTCCGACTTCGACGTGTCATGGACTCCTCTGGCGAAGAGATATTCACTATGGCTGTACCGCGAAGTGGATGGATACGGTAAGGGATGGGAGCCCACCCACGTATGTCGCACGACCTAGTGCTCGCAGTCTACTGACGGCGAAAAAGGTTGCAAACGGTGTCCCCGTGCTCTTCATACCTGGAAACGCGGGATCTTCGCGACAAGTGCGCTCCATAGCCTCGTCTGCTACCAGACAATACTATGATGCGCCGTATTCGGTCGCGTCTGAATTTCAGTCGCGCTCGTTGAAGCCGCTCGATTTCTTCGCTGGTGCGTATCGCATTCGTCGTGTCTGGGTAGTGCTATTCTGACTGGACTCGCAGTGGAATTCAACGAAGACCTGTCCGCGTTCCATGGGCCGACCATTGAGGCGCAGACGGCATACACTGCGCGCGCTATCGCGTATATCCTGTCGCTTTACCCGGCAGGCACCTCCATCATTGTTATGGGGCATTCGATGGGAGGGATAGTCGCCACGTCCCTCCTCCCTTCGCTCAATATATCCGCGATCATCACCATGTCGACCCCGCACACGCTCCCGCCCGCGCGGTTTGACGCCCGTATAGACATGATATACGACCGCAACCGGCCCATACTGGACACGGACTCCACGCCGATCCTGTCCCTCTGCGGCGGCGCGACAGACATGATGATCCCGTCCGAGGCGTGTATGCTCCCGCCGCCGGGGCGCGACGCATTCCGCCGGACGGTGTTCTCGTCAGCGCTCGAGGGCGCGTGGACGGGCGTGGGACACCGCGAGATGGTGTGGTGCCACCAGGTGCGCTGGCGCGTCGCGCGCGCGGCGCTCGAGCTTGGTGCGGCGGTGTCGCCAGCGGGTCGAGGCATCGTCCTCGACCGCTGGCTCTGCGACGGGCACACGCTTCCCCCGCTTGCGGACTCGGGGCTTCCTGCTGGGTTTTCGTCGAGCCCGGAAACTCTCCCTGAAGATATGCATCTTATCCTCAAGAATCCCCACGGGGCGCGCACGTACCTGCTGCCCGTCCCCGCTGTGCGCCCCGCGAAGCTGGTCCTCTTCGTCTCGCAGGGGTCGATTCCGCCCGTGGCGCCGCAGAACCGCATATCCCTCACAGCCTCAGTATTCGCGTGTGAAGGTGTGGTCGATCATCTGCAATGCAGCAGACAAACCCCGACATTGCTGAAGCTGATACCGAGCCCCATCCCTGGGCGACCGTTTCCCGTTCCGCAAGAAGGATCAGACGAATCTGAGGGTGTCGTGCTGTTCGAGGCTGATATACTATCGGGCACTTCTTCAAAGTGGGTCGCGGTCAGGATGGAAGACGGGCAAGGGGAAGGGTGGATTACGGGTGGGTTTGTCGCTGATGAGCCTTTTACAAGCAGCGTCAGTACCTTTCGTGAGTGTTCTACAAGGATTCGTTTCACAACCAACTCATGACGGTCCAGAATTGCTCATTGGGCAGGTTTCTGTCCCGTTACCCGAGGTTGGGGCGTTGCGGACATCTTTTGAGTTCCCGCATCTACTTTCAAATGCTCTTGTCGTCTACCGTGTTACTCCTCGACGAAGCATATCTGAGAAACCTTGTTCTGGTAAGCCCAACGTTTCTCTTGACTCTTGGCTGTATTTTGAGCTTCATCTTAGATCCCCTACTTGCATCCCTACTCGTACATACCTCACATCCTTCCGAAACCCATTACTTCCCGCTAATCGTCCAACCATCGCAACGGATCCTGTTGCACACCCATAGTGCTGCGCCGCACATTCACCAAGAGCAAGCTCTCTCGTCCGGGCTTCGCTTCACCGTATATTCGTCCGGGTCCCTTGGTTGCAAGTCGGATCTTGTGGACTTAGATATCAGCATTGACTGGTCCGCCATGCTTGGCCGATGGGCCTCGCGGTATTTCACGGTCTTGCCTACTTGGGCTACAGGGGTCGTGGCTGTGATCTTATTTCAAGCATGGGGAATTGGCGAGCGCACTGGAGGTAAGCTCTACGTCGTCCCAACACTAGGAGTCCCTTCATCATCATCATGCAGTGGTACCTACTGTCGAGCAGTCTCTTTCGATGTTCACAGGCAAGCCGCTGCAGCGCATGCTGTTCTGCTCAATCCTTCTATCCGTGGTGCCTCTCCCTGAGAGATTCTATCTTGGGAACAGAGGAGAGCCATTCTTTTCTGCGATCGCGCCGCTACTCCTGCTCATCTCAAGCGGGTTCGTGTGTGTCAGCTGGTGGCTTCTTCGAGTATTTATCTGGCCTCTTGGAAAACTTGGGCGAGTTGGATCTAGAAGGTCGGCTTTCTCAAGGTTCTCCGTCTATTCACTGTATTCATCTCTCATGTTAGACGGCGTGAGGAAACCAGCGTCCATAGAAGCACCATCATCTCAATGGGCCTGATATTCCTCCTCATTTTCCTCTTCGTGCCATGGCAAGTGGCGTTCCTCGGCTGCTGGCTGATACATCTTTACAACTGCGCCGTGTCGCAAGCTCATGTTTCGCAAATATCATCCATCCCAGACACGGTGGCGATTCCGCTGCTAAGACGGCGCGTGGAGGGCGGGGAGACTGTCGAAGATGAGCCCCGACGGCCCGCGCCGCCGCCGCTGCATATCGCAGGCAACCACAATCATAATATGCACCTTCTACTACTGATGACCTGGCTGCTACCCCTTGCCGCGCCCGTGCTGGTGGTCTGGGCGCGTACCCTCGCCGTCGCTGGACTCACCACCCCATTCGACGGTGACCACTTCTTCCTCAGCGTAGCGCCCTTCCTTGTCCTCGTCGACTTTGCATCATGGACGAATGGCCCAATTTTTGAGAAACAGAGGTGTGTGTACATTCTTGTGGTTGGATGCGTTCTTTGTTGACGTGCTACCGCAGCTTTGAAAAAGCCGTTTCGGTCCGGTGGTCCTTTGTGTGTTTGGGTGCTGCTGCATTCCTCCTCGGTTCGCGGAAGGCGTATTTTGTCTTTGACGCTGCCAAGGTTGTGATTGGCCTGGTCGTCCTTGTCAGAGTAGGACCTCGATATTGGGGTCGCGGCTCCTGGTCTCCTGTTGCGCGAGACTGAGGAGGAAGATATATTACCGTGGTGGTCCCAAGAGGGAAAGCGGCTGTCGCAGTGTATATATCTAGAGACCATAGATGATACCAGGCGACTCGCGCCAGGATAGTATTATATCATACTGTACACTTCTCATGACATTGTAATGGTACACATAACTCAGGCTGCATTGATCACCGCCGATAGGAAACCCACCAAGCCGATGTTTCCTCCTCCGTGACTGCCCTCATCTATCTGTGAGCCACAATTCATCATAAAAACAGCGATAAGGCATATGTCGAGCATTCCTGATTGATAGACTTCCGGTGAAGCCTCCAAGAAGATTTGGTTCTCCTCGTTGTGCCAATAAGCGAGGTTTTTCTCGGGCGACGCGGTCGAAAATAACTGTTGACGCGGTGAGTTCGGAACGAACGGAAGCGGCATTGCGTACCCCAACAGCCTCTCCGCCGGGCATGCTTTTCCAGGTGTAACTGTGGCCCTCGTGGGTCATACCGCGCGTCCTGGATCGTAAATGTTAGCTCCCAATGTGATGGCGAAGCCAATAACACACATGTTCTTTCTGTCCAAAGGAAACATGTCCTTGGACTTGGTCTCCGCACCGTGGTACCGAACCCTCGGAACGGAGTGGTTCCATTCGACCACGGCGACGACATGGCCTTGCATGTTGTGAAGGGTGCTCTCCTTTTTGGTGCTCGCGACCGTCAGCACCGTTCGGCCCCACGGATCGGTGACCTGAGAGTCCCGGATGGTCGTTTTCAGGCCGGAGAATTTGAAGGAGACGAAACTGGGGTCGTGCGGGACCGACGGGGGTAGAGGGGTCTGAAAGGGTTGCGCATGGTGGGAAGCCTTGTCGTCGGGGTACTTGGAATCCGATTGCGGATAGTGAGGTTGCGAGCCCTGCACGGGAGGCTGGCCGAACGGAGGGGCTTGCTGCCCGTAACCCTGCGGCGGCTGTCCATAACCCGGTCCTGGCGGGGGATGGCCGTACGATCCCTGGGTTGGCGGTGGGCCATATGATCCCTGCGGTGGTCCATACCCTTGTGGCGTGGCATGCGATCCTGGCGGGGGACCGTACGATCCTTGAGGCGACTGTCCGTACTGAGGTTGCCCATATGGTGGCTGCTGTGGATATCCATATGAAGGATATTGCGACTGCTGCTGCTGATCTGCAAGCACGTTGGAATCGGACGCTCCAACGAGATCCCAACTCACTATAACCATATTGTGGCTGCTGGGATGGAGGGTTTTGGGGATACTGGCCGGACATGGTGGAAACAGCAGAAAGAGTGGATTCGGATTCACCGTCTTGTTCTATTTGAAAGGGAACAGTAAACGGTTTCACACGATCCAATCTCGATGAAAGGTGATGGTCGAGATAGAAACAGAGTCCAGGGCTCCACGGAACAGCTTTGAGACTCTTCAGAGGTAGAGGGTTGAATCTTAGTGCCGGGTATTAAATGGCTCTGTAATTTACAACCCAAAAATTACATGTAAATTACACGTAATTTACATTTCTTACCAGGGACCTCCAGTTTGGGATGTAATTTTTGTAATTTTCTTGAAATTCCTCTGGGATCTTCCAGCCGACCTAGCTCACTCCCACAGGCCAGTCGTTGCTTCTGGAGTGCTATATATGTTCAAAAAGCTCTGGGCGAGTCTTTCCGGCGGCGGAACTGCCATCTAGTGGATGATTTCGATAATCAAAAATATCTATACGGTCATACCGCTCTCGAGGAGGACGAGGCCAACTCGGAAACCCAGGAAGGGACAGTTGTTATTCAATTCACTGTTTGATGTGTACTTGTCAACCTGCCCTTGTGGCTCGTCTAGCCCTCGAAGATACGACCAAGCCGACTGCTTCCACTGCCCGCAGCACTCCAGCTACTCCTCAGAAGGTGTGCCAGCAGTGGGTCCTGGGGCAAGAATGATGGTGGATGGTAAAATTTACCCGTAATTTACATAGTTTACAAACTTTACAACCATTTTTTACTGTAAATTACGGTAAAAAATTCGGGCCTGCGGCGCTGTAAATTACGGTAAATTACAAGGCCTTTTTAAGATACCAGACACCCCCTGAATTGATACCGTAAATTACATCCGGGATTGGATATAATACCCAGCCCTAGGGTTGATCCATCGAGATCGGTTCGGCAACTTGACGACGACTTGGACACAGCCTACGGTCGATTGCCAATGTTCTCGAAAAACTTCTGCCAATTTGGAGAGACTCACAGTAGCCTTTACAATTGCCGAGTCGAAAAAAACTGATCTCGCCGGCAACAGTGGCAGCAAAGCAGAACAACGCTCAAAACATCGTTCCCATCAGCCATCACCTCGATAAGGAACTCAACGCTTCGCAGTCCCAATGAAGAAGGTGTCGTGTATATGGACACACAGCCTTTTCCATTCTTGGGGGAGAACATGATTATCTTTGGGAGGTGATTTTTGTCTTGGCATTCCGATTGGATGTTCACCACTTTTATACGTGTCCAGGTATTCTGTCAGGACCGCTACGTAGCGCGTCAGTGCGATCCTGTAATTGTTTTCAGTCGCTCATTACCCGCTACGAGCCCTACGTCTCATGTGTAATTTAACCGTCACCCAGATCATCCAGTGAATTTTCTCTGGTGCCTATCCTTCCACCTCCCACTAGTGTGTCTCGTCTAGTGCCCGGTCTGAACTTTCCGAGCTCTGGGCGTGCAGGCACTTTGTATCTGATTTGACTGCCTAGCGACTGGTTTTGAGTAGGCTCTTCAGAAGTGTAGAATGGCACCTTTCCTGCCGGCGGAGTTCCCAAAAGATGTAAAACCGTGTTCGGCGGCCATCGACCGTTGCAAAGGATGGACCGAAAAAGTACCGTCGAGTCATTCTCTGCAAAATATGGGCTATAGTCTTTTTTCCGAGGTACCATAATTAGCAGTCTCCTTCCTCACCCTCGAATTCAAGCCGTCGTCTGATTATCAATCGCCCGGGCTGATGGGTTGTGGTGTGGGTGCAGGTCGACTTGTGGATTTAAAAAAGCAAAAACGCTCAGTACGGTCAAATCCGCTTCGACGTCGAGAGAGAGAAAGATGTATTTCCACTCTGCAAAGTTCGGCGTTTGCGACTTTGTCGTAAAATGGGAGAGACCGGCCCGCAACAGCCGAGGTTCGGCTTCTTCTCAACACCTCGACATCTTGAATGTGGTCCAGTCTCCACGTCTTCGAGTGATTGTCGTCCTGATGGCGAGCACATGGCGCTACATGGCGCCAGGAGTAAGAGCTTTAAAGAAGAGAACGGCCTTCTTGAGCCCATTTTCTCTTGGCACACAAAATGTGGGCCGACTTTTTGGTATCCGTTCTTCCTCTGTTCGTCCTTGCCCTCGCTCTGCCGTCGAAGGACTGCGAGCATCAAGTCAAGGAGCACCTCGACGTGCCACCGCGGGGCTGGACAATTCACGGCCCTGCTCCGTTGGACCATATCATCAAGCTTCGTATCGGACTACCACAGTCCAATTTTCGTGTCCTGGAGGAGCATTTATATGCCGTCAGCGATCCGTACAGCGAGCGATACGGTGAACATCTTTCCAAGGAGCAAATTGAGGAACTCGTCGCTCCCCACCCGAAGAGTGTCGACTCGGTTACGCAGTGGCTCTCGTCTCATGGAATAGAAGAAGAGGATATAGGCCGCTCGGCTGCTGGGGATTGGCTGACCATTAGGATTCCGGTGTCGTTGGCGGAGAAAATGCTTGATACGGCAAGTACTTCCATCCAACATCTCATGTAATAATTGCGAATTCTCCCGTACAGAAATATCACGTATGGAAACACTCTGAGGGGGACTATCTCGTCCGCACAACTAGTTACAGCCTTCCGAAGGCCGTCTTTGACCATGTGGAATTGATACAACCCACCACGATGTTTGGGAGGTTCAGGAAGCACAAGTCGACCATCCATTCAATTGGTAACTCGGAGGCCAACGTCCAGTCTGCGAATCTTCCCGCCATCGTCGATTCAAGCACTGGACTCACCATCGATGCCAGCTGCAATACCACCATCACGATCGATTGCTTAAAGCAAATTTACAATGCAGTTGGCTACACCCCTTCTGCCAAAGTTGGCAATTCTATCGGGATTACCGGGTATTTACAAGAATTCGCCAATAGAGCGGATCTACAAGAATTTTTCCGGGAGCAGGTTAGACCCCTTCGCAATTTGAATAATCAGCCTGACGGCTCGGAAACAGGTGCCCGCTGCCGCAGCAGCCAACGCTACCTTCAATTTTATCTCGGTTGAAGGTATTACTTAATCCCCTTCCGTTTTCTTTCTTCCCATGTTGAGTTTTTTTGCAGGGGGACTCGATCCACAGAATGCATCTCTTGCTGGCGGCGAGGCCAACCTCGACACGCAATTTGCCGTGCGTTGCTAAACTCTCGTCACTGGCTCGCTCATCAATTGTTTTCTTTGCTAGTTCGGTCTCACCTTCCCCATCGAATCTACGTTCTATTCGACGAATGGCAGTCCTCCCTTTATTCCGGATTTTAACACTCCAGTTGACAGCAATGAACCGTACACTGAGGTCAGTGCACATGATGTCTTCGAATTGCGTTGATCTAAATTCATGATAGTGGCTCGACTTCGTCTTGGCACATCCGAACCCTCCGCTGGTGATCTCTACCTCTTATGGTGACGACGAACAGACAGGTAGGCAGCCGGTCTAACTACGTTGTGGTGGTCGCTCACTCCAATAGTCCCGGAAAGCTTCGCACAGCGCGCATGTGCCGGCTTTGCTCAACTGGGTACTTCTGCTATCTATGTACTTGCCAGAGACGTACTAACGCCGCTGAAGGTGCTCGGGGCGTCTCGTTGACGGCTTCATCCGGTGGTATGCGATCTTCTTTAACGATCCTGGGGACGTCTTTAACCAGATTTAGACGGTGGTGTCGGGGACGGCAACCCGGATCCGGCAACTCAGACATGTTTTACCAACGATAATACCAACAAAGTATATCCGGTTATTCCCATGCTATACCCGTATTGATCCTGTTTTCCAGACGCGATTCATCGCAGGTCCTTCATGTCGAACTTGTCTTCATTACCCTTTGCTGATCTTTTCCAGGATTCCCGGCATCTTGCCCCTAGTAAGAATTAGTATACCCTTCTCGATCTTCCGCTTATGTTGATCATTTCTCAGCGTCACCGCCGTCGGTGGCACCATCTTCGTCCCTGAAACGGCTGTCCCCTTCAGTGGTGGAGGTTTCAGCAACTATTTCTCACGGCCGAGGTATGTCGTCTCTCGTGCTTGTTCTCCTTCGCGTACTGACTCCCAAATCCTCAGTTACCAACAAGCAGCTGTCGAAGGCTTCTTGAATAACCTTCCCAAAGGCACTTACAGCGGGCTCTTCAACCCGAACGGAAGAGTGCGTCCCACTATATTGTTTATGCGTTCCAGAAACTAACCTACCGCAGGCTTACCCAGACGTCGCGACCCAGTCTGACAACTTCCGCGTGTTCATAGGCGGGAGACCGTTCCCCATCGGGGGCACCTCCGCTTCATCGCCTACATTCGCAGGTCGGTTGCGCAGTTAGCGCAATACCAATTACCCTGACGACCGATGTGTCTTTAGGATTTGTCGCTCTGCTCAACGACGGCCGGCTCAAGAAAGGGCTTCCGCCTCTCGGTTTCTTGAACCCTCTCCTGTACTCCAAGGCTGCAAGTGGGTTCAACGATATTACGACTGGGAACAATCCTGGGTAAGTTTTTGCAATATCGCTCGCTGCGGTACTCATCTGAGTGAGTTGTGTAGGTGCGGTACAGAAGGATTCAATGCAAGTCATTTCATATTTCCCTTTAGTTAAGTATGCTCACGTTCGCGCAGGCCTCCAAGGGTTGGGACGCTGGTAAGCACGTTCGCCTTCTAGATAAAACTGTATTGACCGCTTCGGAACGGTGCAGTCACGGGCCTGGGAACGTTAGTTGTTGAACCCGCGTTCTTACAAGCTTTACTGATGAACTCCCTAGTCCCAATTTCGGCAAGCTACTCAAGTTGGTTACTTAAATAGCCGGTTGTTCTACCGATACCATTGCAAGTATATCCCATCTCAATTGCGCATCCGTTTCTCGAAGTCTTCCGTGGCATTCAACGCTTCGCAATCCTGATGGAGAAAGTTCTGGATGTGCATGGCGACGAGAGCGTCTATTTTCCGTCTCTGCAAGCATACACAATATGGTAGTATTTCTATCGAGCTGCTCTCTGGCCCGGCCATCCCGAGCAGTGTCCGCGATGTTCACCAGGCACCGCGATGTCTGGTGCTACAAGTTTTGTGGAACGATGCTACCAACCATTAGCAACACATCCACAACAAGTGGGAAATGTTTGTTCAGATTCCGCTTCTGAGGCTTGTTTGAATGCACCTTCCGCGACCCCTGGACTAGTCGAGACTTGGGAAGCCACGAGGTGGTTGCTACCGGCCGGTCTTCACGTCGTTCATACCTCTCGGAGTCTTTTGCCTTTTTTCCAAATGGCTCAGGAAACTGAGGGCCACTTGACCACAAGTCAGTGAACAACGTCCAGATTCCCACGGAGACCTAATAACTTTCCAACAATGGTGGAACAAAGACACAAGTTGAGATGTAATGTAAATGCCCCAGCTAAGCTGCGAAGGATTTTGGGCTTGCACCGCTTCAAGCATGTAGCATTGGCGTTGAACGTTTGGAGAGGAGCCGGAGTTCTCAGGTTTTTGTGCATTCCGCTCTTTCGATCATGAGTGAAGACGCGTAGATATGGACTTCGAGTCAAAGCCCGTTGGGCTTTCCGGCAAAATGTGAGGTCCTGGGCGCTATTCCTGTGGAGGAGCAGACGACGCGTACGCCAAGGACCCCCATGTACCATATGAGTCGATACAGCTTGAAACGGGATGGTAGGGTCGAAATTCGTCGAATACTGGATATATATATACCGAGAGCAAAGAGCTTGCAAGTCCAAACATATTGGTCATTTCTGAGGAGTAGTACGGGGGTAGGCCCGATACAGAGCGACTCGGACTGGAGTTGTCAACGGCGTGGCACATTACGGACCAAGTTTCGAATCGAGGGACCGAGGGAGTCGAAAAGATATTGGAGAGAGAGGATGGTCGTGGAGCAGGAGAAAAAGATAGACTCCTGAACTCCGACGATGGTCTGAATCCGTTCAGGCACAAACCCCGCGCCTGTTCTTCGATCACTTGTGCCTCGCCATCACAGAACGTCCACTTTTGTGGCATGGCGTCGGTAAGAGATGAGCCGACACAAGCCGGCTCTCACTTCAACGCTCAACATCTATTCTCAAATGTCTCTCCACGTCTTCTCTTCTACGCGGGACTGGCGTGGTTCTGATGGACAGAAATGAATTCAGACGCGTATCTTGGCCGCATGGCGCCAGAGAGTACATATAAAAAGGATGGACGAGCCTAGTAGTCTTTGACGCGCAAAAATGTGGGCCAAGTCTGTGGTATCCCTTCTTCCTCTCCTCGTATTTGCCCTCGCTCTTCCGTCTCAAGATTCCGAGCACCAAGTCAAAGAACAACTTGCTGAACCGCCGCGCGGCTGGACAGTCCACAGTCCCGCTCCTTTGGACCATATCATCAAGCTTCGTATTGGACTACCGCAGTCTAACTTTCACGCCTTGCAGGAGCATCTCTATGCTGTCAGCGATCCGTCCAGCGAGCGGTATGGTGAACATCTGTCTAAGGAACAAGTCGAGGAGCTCGTCGTTCCCCGCCCAGAGAGTGTCGAGTCGGTTACGCAATGGCTTTCGTCTCATGGAATCGAAGAGGAGGATATAGGCCAGTCGGCCGCTGGTGATTGGGTGACCATCAGCATCCCCGTGTCGTTGGCGGAAAAAATGCTTGACACGGCAAGTACTTCCTTTGTTTGACATTCCAACGGATAATTACAACACTTGTCGTACAGAAATATAACGTATGGAAGCACCTTGATGGGGATTATCTAGTCCGCACGACCAGTTACAGCGTCCCAAAGGCCGTCTTTGACCATGTGGAATTGATCCAACCAACCACACTGTTTGGGAGACTCAGGAAAATGAAGTCGACCATTCATTCCATCAGTAAAACACCTGCCGACGTCCAGTCTGCGAACTTGCCTGCCATCGTTGATCCTGCCACTGGACTCGCTGTTGATCCCAGCTGCAACAGCACCATCACAATCACTTGCTTGAAGGAGCTTTACAATGCAGTCGGCGTCACCCCCTCTGCCAAGGTCGGCAACTCTATCGCCGTTACTGGGTATCTGGAACAATTCGCCAATAGAGCTGATCTACAAGAATTTTTCCGGGATCAGGTTCGACTGATCCACGATCTGAATGTTCAGTCTAATACATTGGAACCAGGTCCCTGCCGCCGCAGCTGTCAACTTCAGCTTCAATTTCGTTTCCGTCGCAGGTTCCGGATCCATTTCCACTTATTTCTTTCTATGTTGACCTTTTTTCACAGGGGGCATCGATCCACAAAATTTATCTCTTGCTGGAGACGAGGCGAACCTGGACACACAATTTGCCGTACATTTTTAAATCCATGTTGCTGGCTCGCTCGTTAATGGTGTTCTTGCTTGTTTAGTTCGGTCTCGCTTTCCCCATTGAACCCACGTTTTATTCAGCGAACGGCAGTCCTCCCTTTATTCCGGACCTACGCACTCCAATTAACACGAATGAGCCGTACACCGAAGTCAGTGCACATGTTGTTTTTTTGACCCTGACCTAATTCATGGTAGTGGTTGGATTTTGTCTTGTCGCACCCTAACCCTCCACTGGCGATCTCTTCCTCTTATGGTGACGATGAGCAGACAGGTAGTTTTCTGACCTACTCGCTTGTGTCGCCCGCTCAATTCACCAGTCCCGGAAAGCTTCGCACAGCGGGTATGTGCCGGGTTTGCTCAACTAGGTACTTTCACTATCAGTTCGCATGCCAGAGACGTGCTAACGACGTTGAAGGTGCTCGGGGTATCTCGGTAACGGTCTCCTCTGGTGGTATGTGTTTATATTCGCCCATAGTGGGCACATTTTTCACTAGATTCCTAGACGGTGGCGTTGGGGACAACGACCCGGATCCGGCAACTCAAATCTGTATCACAAACGACGGCACCAACAGAGTGCGTCCTCTTTCCCCCAGCGATACGCGCGCTGACCCCGTTTTGCAGACGCGATTCATCCCAGGTTCTTTGATGCAGAACTTACCTTTATAACACTTGCTGATCCTGTTTAGGATTCCCGGCTTCCTGCCCTTTGTCAGTATAAGTATCCTCTCCTTGATTTTTTCCCTCAAATTCAGCGATCCCAGCGTCACCGCCGTCGGTGGTACCACATTCATTCCTGAAACGGGCATTTTTTTCAGTGGTGGCGGTTTCAGCAACTATTTCTCGCGTCCAAGGTATGTCATATGCCATGCTTGTTGTCCTATCCTCCTTGTGTCGATCCGCCATTCTCTAGTTATCAAGATGCCGCCGTTAAAGGTTTCTTGGATAAGCTTCCCAAGGGGACGTATGCCGGACTCTTCAACCCGAACGGAAGAGTGCGTCCCGCCCTTTTGTCCTTGTGCTCGAGGAACTCACCTAACTCAGGCGATCCCGGACGTCTCCGCCCAGTCAAACAACTTCCGCGTGTTCATAGGCGGGGAAGCCTTCTTCATCGGTGGAACCTCCGCTTCGTCACCTACATTTGCAGGTTGGTTGTTAGCGTAATATCAATCTTTGTAACCGACCGACGTTTACTTAGGATTCGTCGCCTTGCTCAACGACGGACGGCTCAAGAAAGGACTTCCTTCTCTTGGTTTCTTGAACCCCCTCCTATACTCCAAGGCTTTGAGTGGTTTGAATGACATCACAACTGGGAACAACCCTGGGTATGTTTTTTTCAATATTACTCGGTAGTCGGCTGAGTGAATTGTCTAGGTGCGGTACAGAAGGATTCAATGTCAGTGCATTTCATATTCCCTCTTTCTTCAAATGCTTACAATAGGATCCAGGCGACCAAGGGTTGGGATGCCGGTAAGCACATTCGGAATCCGTACGAAACTGTATTAATCACATCGCAACGCTGCATTCACCGGGCTCGGAACGTCAGTTATTTAATTCTGGTGTTCCACGAGCGCTTCACTAATAAAATTCCCAGTCCCAATTTCGCTAAGTTACTCAAATTGGTTACTTGAAAGCATGGATGTCCTATATATGCAATTGGAGGTATATGACGATCTCACTTGCGCATCCGTAGTTCCATGACCTGCTAGGAACATTTTTCATTTTTTTGCCCACATTGCTCTGTATCAAAAGTCGTAAAAGAACGTGCAGATGATTTTTATATGCAGCTGAAATGGCCAAGGAGGATACAGGTTCCTGAGGGCATTCTTCGACGAGTCAAGATTAGAGTTTTCGATTGATGGAGGCCGACCGGCCCGGTGGGAGTCTTCCCACCTCCACTCAACACCTTTTGTCAAAACATCTTCTGCGTGTTCCTGATGGACAGAAATAACTTCAGAAGTTGATCTCAATCCTCGACCGCATGGCGCCACAGAGTGCATATATAAAGAATGGCATTGTACTTGAGTTTCTCGTTGACGCGCGAAAATGTGGGCCAAATCTCTGGCATCTCTTCTTCCTCTCCTCGTATTTGCCCTCGCTCTGCCGTCGCAAGACTGTGAGCACCAAGTCAAGGAACAACTCGTTGAACCACCGCGCGGCTGGACAATCCACAGTCCCGCTCCTTTGGACCATATCATCAAGCTTCGCATTGGGTTGCCGCAGTCCAACTTTCACGCCTTGGAGGACCATCTATATGCAGTCAGCGATCCATCGAGCGAACGGTATGGCGAACATCTTTCCAAGGAGGAAATCGAGGAGCTCGTCGCTCCCCGCCCGGAGAGTGTCGAGTCAGTTACTGAATGGCTCTCGTCTCATGGAATCGAGGAGGAAAAAATAGGCCGTTCGCCTGCAGGTGATTGGCTGACCATCAGAATTCCGGTGTCGTTGGCGGAGAAAATGCTGGATACGGCAAGTAATTCCTTGGTTCGACATCTCACAGAATAATCACGTCTTCTGCCGTACAGAAATATCACGTATGGAAACACAGTGAAGGGGACTACCTGGTCCGCACGACTAGTTACAGCGTTCCGAAGACCGTCTTTGACCATGTGGACTTGATTCAACCGACCACGATGTTTGGGAGACTGAGGAAGCTCAAGTCGACCATCCATTCAGTCAGTAAAACGCCTGCCGACGTTCAGTCTGCGAACCTGCCTGCCATCATTGATCCGGCCACTGGACTCGCCGTCGATCCCAGCTGCAACAGCACCATCACCATCACTTGCTTGAAGGAGCTTTACAATGCAGTCGGCGTCGCCCCCTCTGCCAAGGTCGGCAACTCTGTCGCCGTTACTGGGTATCTGGAACAATTCGCCAATAGAGCTGATCTACAAGAATTTTTCCGGGATCAGGTTTGACCAGTCTGCGATTTGAATGTTCAATCTAATGCACATTGGAACCAGGTCCCTGCCGCCGCTGCGGTCAACTTCAGCTTCAATTTGATTTCCGTTGCAGGTCTCCCGAGATCCGTTTCCGGTTTCTTTCTTTCTATGCTGAACTTTTTGTAGGGGGCATCGATCCACAAGATTTATCTCTTGCTGGCGACGAGGCGAACCTAGACACACAATTTGCTGTACATCGTTTAACTCTCGTCCCACGTCGTTCGTTAATGGTACTCTTACTTTAGTTCGGTCTCGCCTTCCCCATCGAACCCACGTTCTATTCGACGAATGGTAGTCCCCCGTTCATTCCGGACATAGGCACCCCGACCGACACGAATGAGCCATACACCGAGGTCAGTGTTATACATGTGGTGTCTCTTGTGCTAACTAATGGTAGTGGCTCGACTTCGTCTTGTCACACCCTAACCCTCCGCTAGCGATCTCGTCCTCTTACGGTGACGATGAGCAGACAGGTACTTCGCTAATCTATCCCTTTTGTCGCCCGCTCACTCCAGTAGTCCCGGAAAGCTTTGCTCAGCGGGTTTGTGCCGACTTTGCACAATTAGGTGCATCTGCTATCTGTGTACTTGCCAGCGACATGCTAACAACCTGAAGGTGCTCGGGGCGTCTCGGTAACGGTCTCCTCCGGTGGTATGCGATTCTATTCGACGATACTGGGGACAATTTTCATCAGATTCCTAGACGGTGGTGTCGGGGACGGCGACCCGGATCCGGCAACTCAAGAATGTTTTACGAACGACGGCACCAACAGGGTGCGTCCTCCGTTCCCCCAAGCGATACCCACTGACCCCGTCTTTCAGACGCGATTCATCCCAGGTTCTTTCATGCAGAACTTACCTTTATAACACTTGCTGATCCTGTTTAGGATTCCCGGCTTCCTGCCCTTTGTCAGTATAACTATCCTCTCCTTGATTTTTCCCCTCAAATTCAGCGATCCTAGCGTCACCGCCGTCGGTGGTACCACATTCATTCCTGAAACGGGCATTTTCTTCAGTGGTGGAGGTTTCAGCAACTATTTCTCGCGTCCAAGGTATGTCATCTGTCATGCTTGTTGTCCTATCCTCCATGTGTCGATCCGCTATTCTCTAGTTACCAAGATGCCGCTGTTGAAGGTTTCTTGGATAAGCTTCCCAAAGGCACGTATGCCGGGCTCTTCAACCCGAACGGAAGAGTGCGTCCCGCCCTCTTGTCCCTGTGTTCGAGGAACTCACCTAACTCAGGCGATCCCGGACGTCTCCGCCCAGTCAAACAACTTCCGCGTGTTCATAGGCGGAGAAGCGTTCTTCATCGGTGGAACCTCCGCTTCGTCACCTACATTCGCAGGTCGGTTGTTAGCAGAATTTCAATCTTTGTAACCGACTTACGTTTACCTAGGATTTGTCGCCTTGCTCAACGACGGCCGGCTCAAGAAAGGGCTTCCTTCCCTCGGTTTCTTGAACCCACTCCTGTACTCCAAGGCCGTGAGTGGCTTGAACGACATCACAACTGGGAATAACCCTGGGTATGTATTTATATATTACTCGCTGCAGTACTCAAATGACTGATTTGTCTAGGTGCGGTACAGAAGGATTCAATGTCAGTGCATTTCGTATCTCCTCTTTTCTTCTAATCCTTACAATGGGTTTCAGGCGACCAAGGGTTGGGACGCCGGTAAGCACAATCTGAATCTGAATGAGGCAGCGTTAATCTCGTCGCAATGCTGCAGTCACCGGGCTCGGAACGTCAGTCATTTAATCCTGGTGTTCCATGAGCTTCACTGAACAAATGCCCAGTCCCAATTTCGCCAAGCTGCTCAAATTGGTTACTTGAATACACGGATGTTCTACAGATACAATTGGAAGTGTGTTGCGTTCTTACTTACTTGCGCATCCGTTTCTTGAAGCGCTCCATGACCTGGGAGAAACTTTCAGTTGGGAAGATGCTTTTGCATTCGCGGGCGACTTGCCAACTCATCCGTCGCCATCTGTGCGCCGTCGTGATTGGTCCTCCGCGGCTGGTCGTCCTGAACGGGCATCCCCATGGCCTCGAGCTTCGCGTCCCTAAGAATGTCCGCGTCCGACTTGGTTTTGAGATTCGGGCGATAGACTGTCGATTGTTAGAGCATTTCGATAATTAAGCCGGGAGACGCACAACGTGCGGCTACGAGGTGTTCCTCGTCGTTGTTGGCCTTCTTGCGCTGTTCTTGTCGCCCTTCCGCGACGACCCGTTTCGCCTTTTCCGTCTCCTCGATGTTTTTGAGACGGGTGCTGAATTCGAATAAGTTACGGTCAGAAGACGTTGGCGATAATACGCACTCCATGCCGAGATCGACCTCTGGGATGGCAGTCAGCATAGTCATGCTGTTCGTGACGCTACCGTCGTCCGGGTGGGCTTCTGCTTGTCTACCTTCCAGCGGTCAGCGATGCGGTAAAGAGCCTCTTGCGGGTCGGCGGGGCCGGTGTTTGCCTCGTCTTCGTCGCGCGGCCTTCCGCGAACCTTGAGGTTCTCCTCGATGTACGCCATCCTGCGCACATTCAGTCTATAAACATGAAGTAAGGACAGGTAGCGAACATGTGCTTGTCGACGTCGAGCGCATTCGTCTGTTGCGTGAAGTTGTTGCTCCGAACAACACGCCGAGCACGGGCGTCTCGTTCCTCGTCGTCCCTGTTCCGTTTGAATTTCTGTCGATGCTGGACCGCCAAAGAAAGCTTACTCTTCGTCCTCGGGAATGGGTGCAGCGATCTTCCTCAGCCCGCCATGCTCCGCCTCCTCTTCCTCTCTTGGCCGCTTCTTCTTCTTCCGCGCATCTCCCTTGTTCAGCTTTGCTGCATCTATGCCTTGACGTGCCTTGCGAAGCCTGCGCAGCTCGATTAAATCGTTTAGGTCCAAACTAACGAATGATTTCCATTGAGACGAATAGTTTCAATATTTGAGGAACTTACGGTATCTTGTCGTCGACTTCATCGTCGTCGGGCGGCGGAAGCTCCTCGTCTGCTGATTTCTCGCGAATGCGGGGTTGAGGTCGAGTTCGTTTCTTGATCATTTGTGAAGCCAACCGGAGTCGGGCCGGTTAGCCTCTTTTCTTCCTGAATTATTTCTTAGTCGAATTCAAGGCTATTTACTCAAGAATTACTGACATTGTTACCCAAGCTCGCACCAGGCAATGGACAGTGCCGAATTCCATGCAGCCGTAGGTGTTTTCTTAACGCAATTTTTCTTTTGACTGCCACTGAGTCAAGGTATACGATACTGTGCGTCTCATACCCGTACGCAAAGTAACCAGCTACGGTGCGACGATCGTGGAGGGTCCCGCGAACGGTGCTCACGATCCATTGTGTCCTCTCAAGGCCATATAGCCAAGCTCATTGGCATGCCGAACCACTCACGACATGTTGGTCAGGGTGAGAATGTTACGAGCTCTGGTACATTCTCCTGGCTGCATCTGCTGTAGCCCTCAAGTTTCTGACGCCTGGAGTGAACCCACCGGTCCCCTGGCACCGTGTGGTCTCATCTTCGGGTACCATCTCCTCGCGCGGTCCTGGAACCACTGGGGCGCAGAATCAGAGCGACGAACTCGAAGCTGAGGGCGTCGAGGTTGCGGTTGGCCGCACAGGCGAAATGAAGGTGGATCTTTCGGTGTTTGGGTGGTTCCCGGAGCCTGGCACGATCTGAGGAATATCTGGCGGCACTCACACTTGTACAATGCAATGATTTCCCGTTTTAATGGGCACAATTTTCAGACGCTCCATGCTGTCTGTTATTTCTTACCACGGTCAATCAACGCCCTGTGCGATACAGGTAAGGACGCATTTCTAGGCTGGCGTGTCCCTCAGCAGCTCCTCGGAGACCTCGTCCCACCAGAACCCCGCGAGGAGCTGCAGTTTCCACCTTTCCACCGATTCCGAAGGCTCGCTTTACCCGCGCCTATGACGTGGTACCCAATATGAGCACGACAGGCAGTATAAAGCGGGGGAGGATAGGCCCCTACTCGCTTATCACTAATGCCTGAAATCGTCCAATCCGGTGGCACTTACAGAATCCTCAACGCCAAGGCGGAGACGGCTATGGACCTCTCCGGCGGCGATAACAAATCTAGTGCGTTTTCTTCGTCCTTACTTGGACTGGAAAAAATGCTGAAGAAAAGACGCAGTCATCGGTTATCCGTACCACAACGGTGAAAACCAGCACGTAAGCATAATACCCAACCCCCTTCCATTCAACACATGATATTGGCGCAGTGGACCCTTACTTGGACGGGGGATTCCTGGACCTTCCGCTCCGCGTCGTCTGGCCTCTACCTCGGTTTGGACGGGCCGCCTGCAGACGGCACCCACCTGGTCGCCACGTCGACGCCGTTCCAGTTCGACATCTGGCACGACGAGAAGAACACCCAGAACTATCGCATCTTCGTGCCCAACACCAGCTACAATTTCGATCTGTACGGCGACGGTGATTCCACGCCCGGGACGCCCATTACGCTGTGGTACAGATGGGCAGGTATACACCAGACATGGAGCTTTGAGCGTGGTAAGTGGTGGGAGTGTTTGTACTATCAGACGGTGCTTATATTTTCTTTGCTCTGGCAGTTTGAGCGATGAAACGACGTGGACACATAGAATACTGCCCCCGACTTGACCATCGTCGACAGATATAGCCTGCGAAATAGACTCTAGTTGGACCACTATTTTCTGTATCAAACCTAGGACAGGCGTTGCATAGCCAATACTAATTAGGCCAGATTAGGCAATACAAGCGGTTTGGAAATTGGAAGCATGGGTGGTGAATCCAGAGGGTATTGCGAGAGCGAACGCCACGAGAAATATTCAACGACAAGAAGAAGCCAGCAATGTCCTCTCGCGCTGCTGTGGCCTAACAAATCTACACAAATCCGTTTTTTATTTTATTTTTACGTAAGCGGATATGTATGCATCGCTTTGGGTCAACAAGGCCAAGCGCTACCGGACGACCTTCTTTGCACCGGTCCACCTTGGGCTTCTTCCTTCTCTCCCCATCCATCCCTTTCGCCCCAAAATCTCCCCCAGTATCCTCAAACCAAAAAATGGGCCGATGGTGCGCCTCCTTTCCCGCGATTCAGCGGGGCATTCACCATTTGTGATACGACAGGACCGAGACTTACTACGACGATGTGTTCAACTCGAAACTAAAAGGGCTCGTGTATGTGCCTGTCATCCAGGATAAGATAGTGGAGCGTGCTGACATCGGTCCGCGGCTAGGTCCGGCGCCATCAAGCGCGCGAAACTGGAGAAGGACGAGCTACCTACCATTAGGCAAGTTGAGGCCTCTGTTCTGCCTTCCTAACATGCCGACACCCTCCAAAGCTTCAAAAACTTTGTCGAAGATCTCGATGCCGGCGACTCATTCACCACTGCGTTTTTCTCCATCCTGGTCCAGGTGAATACCCTCGGTCCTTGTCCCTATCCCGTTGCTGATCTCGCCATGGAAGGAACTGGCGGAGCGCCGTTTACGCAGCAGCCCGAGTGATCGTAGACTCATTGCAGATCGTACCGCCAAAAGCCTGCGTCTGTTGGCAACTCCCATCCGGATATACCGTGAAAGGAGAGGCGGGCGGCGAACCGTTAATTTGACGGACTATCTGACCAGCCCGCCGGAGGAGATGGATATGGAGGAAGATGACGAGGAGTTCGAGAGCCTCCTGGACCGAGGGACTATCCCGGTGGAAGGCGTTCGCATCAACTCTGAACTATACGACGCGTACGGCCCTGCAAGCTGGACGACAGGTAGCACGACTCGCAGGTCGTTTCCCATCGTCAGTCCCCCGACGCCTGCTATGTCTGAGGGTTCTCCGCCTCCGCCTATGCTTTCTCCTCCCACAAGCAGGAGCAGCAGCGCATGGTCGCTTCCGCCTCCTGCCCCTGGCTCTCTCTCCCTCTCCCGCCAGCCTTCCATACGTCGTCCCGCCCGCTCACGGACCATGGATTTCAACGAATTCACTACCCGCCGCCGCTCTAGCAACCGCGATCTGCGCGGAGAACCTTCTGCCGCGGACGACTCTTGGGCGCGCGGTTCTGCGCAGGCAACGCGCCGCTTCTTCCCCTTCAGCTACCAAATGCGCCGCCACGAGCTGCACTGGAACGATTCCCCCGGTGAGCCCAGCGGTCCTGAACCCGAAGCCGAGCTATCCGACGAGCCGCTTTCGTATGGTGTCACGGAGCCCACGCCGTCGAGTGGCTTGAGCTTCTACTCGTTCCCCACCCCCGTGTCCTCCGGTGTATCAGCGTCAGCGTCGCATGACGGACACCCTGCGGAGACGAGTGAGGTGCGCGCAACGAGCGCGCCCCGTCTGAGGCGCGGCGGCGTGCGGCCGCCAGAGTCCCTGCTATTGCGGCGAGTTTCGTTGTCGCCGGTGCCCGATACGCCCACCTTGCAGCCGCCCGTTAGGGAAGCGGCGGTGGAGCCCCCGGATGGCGTTCCTCCGGCGTCTGAGTCTTATCCGACGCCGGAACATGAAAACCCAAGCGACGATAGTCCAGCTTGAGAAGAGTGTAGTACAAACAACGGACGGACTCTTTGTATCAGTATATGGCAAGTGTGTATGTCCCATGGATTTATATATTATGTGGTTTCTTTGGATCCTACCTCTATACTATAGATTTGCTATGACAATAAGAATGGCATGTATTCATATCTCAGCAATCTCAAAAAAATGCCCCACGTTTTCTTGCCCAAACTGAAGAGTCGGACAGACCGGGCCTCTGGCCTTGAGCACGAAGGCAAGACGCAGCGGCATTGTTGCCATCTGTTGATATGGGCGCATGTGGACCACAACCCCATTGACACGTTCACGTGACACGTTGAACTTTAGCCTTTCGTCCCGACTGCGTTCTCTCTTCGACTACGACTCCTGTCCTACGGTTTATCACGTCCGACCAGGGCCCTACGCCCTTTACGCGCTACGCACTCAACGCTCCCTCAAGACTCATCCAACGAACATCACAATATGATCCCTCTCGTTCCAGCTCTCGCACTTGCTTTCCTGTCGTTTTTCTCTTCAGTTTTCGTCATTCTACGTATAGTAATTCCTATTCTTCCTCCCCATCCGTGAGTAATTTTTCTATCCAATTCCTTGCAGTTGCTTATTTTCCGCAGGCTTAGCCGACGTGTTGCTCCCGTGCGCCAATTCTCGATGTCTTTGACACCTCACTTAACCCAGACGCAGGCTGAATTTGGGCTTCCCAACTTCAGGTCCCTTTCCCCCGCAGATAAGAGGTGTGTCCTTCGCCTTCACTTCCTATCAAATGAACACTCATCATTTTTCTCGCAGCCACATATGGCTGGCCGGCCTCGACATCCTCGCCCTAGCAGTTTTCATTTGGCAGACTATCAACGAGTACTCAGGCGGCCCCTCGGATTATGCAACTGCCCTAGACCCAGCGTCGTCGCTCAGATTGTGGCTTGCAACGACGCTCAGACAAACCTGTCTGCTCATAGTCGCGGGTCTGACCCTCCTTCATGTCCGCATGGGGCGTTCGGTATCCTTCGGGAAGAAGCACTGGATGCTCTGGACACCCACAGTTTTGCTAGTCGGGACATCCACCGGCATCGCAGTCGTCCTTTCTGGAGCACAAGTTCCTAGCTTGTTCATAGGCCTTGCGTCCTATACAACCACGATTGCGGTGCTGAGTTCCGTCACGTTCTGCTTCCTCATTGGTACCCTCCTTGCCATCAAGCGGAACCTGGCCGTCATCCAGGACGAGTCCGAGCCTTGGCCCCCTGTCAGGCAGATGGAACAGCAGCCGAGACCGTCATTCGCCACAGAAGAAGTCGATGCTATTCGCGATGGTGCATCGTGGATCACTTCCAATGCATCCAACGCCAGCTCCCGGCACAATTCTGTCTCTGCGTGGTCATTCTCGACACATGCCCCGTCGACTCACGGGGGCCGGGCCCAAGGCTCGCACCCTTCAGTCCCAGCCAAGTCTTCCTTCTGGTTTAGTAGCTCCACACCCCCAGATGCTCCTCCCGTCCCGCCCCTTCCTTCCTCGTACACCGGCCCTCTATCACCCACAGCTCAAGGTCTAACCGACGCCGACCCATTCCGTCGCGATGATCCTCCGGACACTCCTCGTCAGCGACTGGACTCCCAAACGTCTTGGTTGACTTCTACCAACGGAACCCACAAGACTGTTTCGGCATGGTCGTATCCTACCACTCACCACCACCAAGAAGACCACGAGAGCTCGCACAATGGCAGCTCAAACAACTTGAATGCTGAGCTGCTGCCGTCAAACACCGCGGTGACGCGTCCTAGCACCCCAGCTATGGCCAATGCCAAAGTTTTGGGTGGGTACGGATTCGCTCCCGTCCATACCGACGCGGAGAAGAGTCTCGCGGCTCTAGTTGCGGCCCCGGGTGCTACCGTCGATATTTCCGTGTATCGTGCCATAGGTTGGTTGATTACGATTTGGGTTCCCCTCGTACGTTGTTTTCACACAGCTTTTTCGTCCGCGTTGACATATTTCATCAGGTTCTCTCACTCCCTTACTTCCTACTTGCACCACAGAAGTCCCCTACGCCAGTTGCTGCGTCCGTCCTGCTCATCTTATCGATCACGCTCTCATCCCCGCTCTTGGCACTCAACCTCCTCTTCCGGTCCCCACTCCCCATTCCCCAGGGCCTCTTCGACACCCGCGGAGATCTCCCGGCTAACGTCCTTCGCGGCCCTACTCCTGCGGGAAGCGTGCCTACCTACAAATGGTCTCACGAGTACAAGCGCAGCACGAGCGCTAGCGTCACCGTTGTCGAGGGCCGCCGCAGTGGCGATGTCTGGATGGCGAATGGCGATGCAGTCGACGGGAAGAGCAAGATGAGCCGCGCGATTGGGCTCATGCAACCTATGCCCAAGCTCTCCGTTCTCCCTCCGGAGGAAGACGACGACGGCGAGCGGACCCCTCCCCTCCCGATGCAGAACGACGATTCGTCGTTGCCCGTATCGATACACAACTCGACCCAGTCTGAAATGAGCGCGCAATTCGGGCGCCTGAGACAGGACTCGAAGGCAAGCTCGCACGTCTCGGCTGCGGATGAAAGCTTGGCTTACGCCAGCAGGATCATGGTCGCTCAGCGCCACTACTCTGCCCTCGCTCAGACCGTGGTCGTTCCCGGATCCCCTGAAAAGCGTACATCCGTTGGTGGTCACTTGGTGGCCGCCAGCGGCGTGGGCCCTACCCAGTCATTGCGGCATCCTGCTCATCTCCGCACTCGTTCGGGCTCGTCCATTCAACACAGTCCCACGACCGACTCCTTCAACATCAGCCCGCCCCCGTCGTTCCCTCTCCCTCCGACGCCCCCCAACGTTAGAGCCGCCCGACTGGCCCACCTTAAACACAAGAAATCGTTCTCGTCCGGCTTCTCCTTTGGCGCCGTTGATGACATGAACGAGATCGACGCGTTGACGGCTGGGGTTCTCCCTCTCCTCGTCCCTGGACTGAAGGTCGGAAACAACATGAAGATCAAGGGCAGTCTTGCCGACGAGTGGAGCCCTCCCGTTAGCTTCAGTCGTGCGAAGGGTAAACGCACTATGAGACAACTGCATGAGTTTGGCGAGGACTTTTCTTCTCCTGAGGTGCACTCGACCCCTGCGAGGACCCGCGCACAACAAGCTAGGCCGAAAGAAAACGTCCATGCACAAGAGGCACCACTTTAGCTTACCGAGGTATGATAGATTCTTCGGTATACCGCCGCGTTTTGCTCACATCTGATCCAGCCTCGGCCTCGGTAAGGACGGTGTGCATTCACTCGCAAACTGGAAGGATGATCTCAGCCGTGCGCTGGAGAATAACTTCGGGCAGTACACTGCTTTGCCTGGCAACGTCGATATCGGGCGCCGGGCGACGGTTTTCGGAGGTGAATCCATCCCCAATGCGCTCTCGCATCTGCATGCCGTCGCAGAGGAGGAAGAGCAGCAGCCCACGCGGTTGACTCGCGGGCTCTCGGCTCGCCGCCTCGGTCTGCAGTCCGACGTCCCACACGACGCCCGCGCGTCGATGGAATCGTTCAACGTCAACGAGCTACCCCCCTCAGCTGCCTCCACCGCCACGCTCTTTGAATTCGAAGCGGGCCTCAACTCCGGTCCCCAGGCGGAGAGCACGCCGCACAACACCGTCACCAACAAGCCCACGTCCAAGCAGCGTCCGCCGCCCCTGCCGCTCCCCCGTCCCGGACCACGTCACGCAAAACTCGCGCGCCGGGCGCCGTTCCAGCATCGTGTACATTTCGTCGGGTGACTACGTCCCGCCCACGTCCCCCGCCGAGGCTGAAGATGCGCCGCCGACGACACCCTCCGCGATGGCGTCCTTGGCGCAGTGGTCCTCGCGCGTCATTGCAAAGCCGGCCAAGCTGCAGCGCAAGATCTCCAACGCTGTGTACGGGACGGGTGCTACCACGAAGCCGGGTTCGCCTGGGCTGCGCCCGCTCACGCTGCTGCAGGACCGCGACACCAACATGGGCGGGGGGACGCCGCCGCTGTCGCTCCGGAAGAAGCAGAACAAGCTGCGCGTCGTAAACGATGAGAATGCGGCACCTGCCGCGTCGCCCACTAGCAGGCGGAGCGTAAAACCCCTGCAGCTTGCCCGGAGTGAGACGAGCAAGGCCCGCGGAGTGATGCGCCGTGACGAGATCCTTCCTGATGTGATCGTCCCGCCCACCGAGCCAACACGCCGTCGCGTGATAATACCCACTTTTTCCACTGACTTTTTTCCCGTCTTTGCTATCTCCTTTGCTTTGCTATATGTTCTGTCGTTCTTGCTTTCGTCCACGATGCTCGATGCTTTTTTGAACTCTCACCTTGCTATCCATGTTCGCTTCCGTTGCTTCCTGCTCTCCTCTTGCTATCAACTTGCTATCCACGTCTTGATCTCCATTACTATCCAACACTTGCTATAATCGCTTTCCCCTATGCTCTGAAACCTATGCCCCCTCTCTTTTGTATCTCCTCTGCTCAAGCCTACATACGCTTGAGCCCAAGTACTTATCATTGCCAAGTCAAGATATATCCACATTCATGCATGTAGTATAAACATACGTATTCTAATGAGAACCTGGAGTTTAGACATCCGTGAGGATGAGATAAACCGGTTGGCAGTTGGCTAGAGTGTAATGCGGGTTGTTCGGAATTGGATTGAAGACGACGTCTACCCGGCCCGCCGGCGGTAGAGTTGGGACAAAGGGCGAAGAGGTCGTTGCGGCCGTTGATACCGAGCGTTTCAGAGCCAGCGGATCCGAGGACGGGGTTCGACATTATGCAGTAGTCCCCGACCGCAGTCGGCGGGAATTCGGTCGTGACGAAGGTCGGTGAGTCGCCTGGGATGACAGCGAGCGAGGTCGTCCTGAAATTGGGTTGCGAGGTTGACATAGGCAAGATCCCGCCGTTCGTAAGGACTTCGGAGGTAAACACTCCACTGGCAGTCTGGGAATATGTGTTATGACTCTCCTCCTAAGTACTGTGCGACCAATTCCGCGAGGACATACCGAAAGTATGGACCAGCTAACGAGCGTCACAGTGTTGACTATGGTGACATGGACGGGTACAGACGTAGGGCCCGTCGTGGGAGGGGTGAAATACACCGCTGCAAGATGAAGCCGGTCGCCATCGTGGTAGCCAGACAAATCTCGTCAGTGCTGTCCTCGTACACCGACAGCTTGCTCAAGCCGCCGCAGAACTCCGTGGTGTTTGCTGCACACGCAGTATGGCAGTCGTTATCGCTCGATGAGGAAGATGTAGGTAGCGAGTTGCTGCACCCTGGTTTTGAGAGGATTGATATTAGCGACACGCGATAGCCCACCATGAGGGACTTACAGCACTCCAAACCGTATTCCAACCCGGCCACTCCAAAACCATTTGCTTTGCACGCAGAAGTGCAGCTTTCGACTGTTACACCTCCGGGGATGGTTTCTTCGTGAGGCAGAGCCCTTGTAGAAACGCTATCGCTGGAGGACCTTGAGCGAAACTTGCGATGCACCAAAAAAGGGGGAGAACATACGAGAAGCAGCCATTGTATTCCCAAGACCCGACTTGTTGGGGAACAACGGGCAAGACACCATTCCAGTAGAGATCCACGAAGTTCGCACCCCCGCACACTTCCGTCGCGTTGCCACTGCAGGGCATATCACAGTTGCCGGCGCTACTGAGCGTCCCTGAGACCTGCAGCGCGTAGTCGCAGTCTACAATCGCCGAAGTCAAGAGGCGCCAACGCGGAGCGCGGAGAGAACGAACAGCATTCTGAGGAATATTCCACGCCGGCGAAATTTGCGCCGCCAGCAGTGCAGAATGCAATGCACGAGTCCACTGTCATGTTGGAGCTGGTGAAGGACGCGCCCGCGAGGGTCCGCGATGTACTGGTGTCGCTTACCGTAAGTCAGCTCCAGCTAGTAGAAGATGGACGAATGATGAAGGGGGCACACACGTATAGCATCCCTGCAGAGCGAAGGGGGCCGCATCCCTTGCCTCTACGTTTGTTTGCAAAGCACCAACCTGAATGCAAGGTAAGTTTTCGTCCAGTTTGCTGTATTCGACGCACATGCGCTGCCAGAAAAACCAAAGTCGCGCCGCGCAGAGCTGTGAACACCATTTTCGTTCGGTCTCTTGGCTGCGACGGGCCTCTTAAAAGCGCGGGCCAGGGATCCTATTTACACATTGCCGAGAACGTGTTCCATGTCAGGTACAACGCCATGATATTATGCCTTTCCCCTGGTTCCTCGGATATGAGTTGTTGACAAGCCCTGGAGCTGGCCTGCTACGATTCACGGAGGGAGCAGTGCCTGAGAGATGGAGGTGTTCAGTCACCGCTTGCAACGTTTTGGTTTGGCCGCCCAAAGAAAACCGGATTAGCGACGACAGGACCGCGCGAGGGTTGTGAAGTGATGTCGGTGAACCTCAATTGAATTGCATCCAGAACAGACCAGGATTGTCGAGGGCTGTTGATCCAAAGTCGGGCAAAAGGTGCACACTCGGCGTAAGTGGCCACATTTAGATACCGAGTATAATAGGCTCTGATCAAGCGCACTGAATTCTGCTGGGGATGCGAGCTGAGATGCGGAGGCGTACACAGTAAACTTAGGACTAAACCCAGTCCTAATCAACCTGTACCTACGAACACAAATGGTTGCCGCGCGGGTGTCATCGCACCAAAAACCTTCCTGTCGACTGTCGCTGCACTAAGATCTATCCCTCACGACCCAGCCTCCTCGGCCCCACCGGTAACTCTTACCTCCCATTCCTCTTCGCCGGAGCCTTCGCCACTGCCGCACCCGCGCCAGCCCGGTCCTTCGAGTTCGAGTTCAACAGCTTGGTGAAGAAATTCTGCAGCACGTCGTGCTGCGTCCCCACCGTCGGGCTCGGCACGCTCGGGGGCGCGGGCGATCCCGCCTGCCGTGGCGACGTCGACTGCGGCGCGAGCCCTGCGGGCCGCCCCCCTCGCGGTGGTGCCCGAGGCGGTGCACTGGTGGCGCCTGCGCTCCCACCGATGCCGATCTCCATCTCGGACAACACTCGGTCGACGGTGGGGAGGTCGAAGCTCGGAATGCCGAGGGGGCCCACGAGCCCTGCGCTGGCACGCGCCGCGTCGGTGGGGTCGCGGAAGGCGCCGCGCGGGTCGCGGTCGGGCTTCTTGGCGTTCTCGTCGTAGTTCTTCGCGAGGAACACCTGCTCTGGCGTGGGGTTGTTGAGTGGCGGGAGGGGCGGGGGGCTAAAGAAACATGATGATCAATGATTGTTATCAGGCGGAATGAAGGGACTTGCCTTCGTGCCCTGGTCAGGTACTAGCGCACTGAATAGTCCCTTAGCGCCGTCTGCAGGGGGACCATCCTCGGCCTCGAGGTCGCGGTCCCACGCTTCGCCCCATGTGCGCGCCTCAAACTCCTCCCGCATGATCGTGATCTTGCCCCAGCTGTCCCACCCCGCGGGGACGACGATTCGGTCGCGGTCGAGATAGTTTGGCTTCTGCGTAAAAGGAAATAGATTCCGCACGGGCGCAGGGGCTCCGCGCCGGACGCAACCGCCGGCGACGGTGCAGGGGGGATGAAGAGCATGTGGAGCGCATACTGCCGCAGCGTCTGCAGCGTTGCTGGGTGCTGGGTCGTGTAGAACAGCCCCGCGCCGTCTGTGGGTAAAATGAGTCGAGAACAAACAGATTAAGAACGGACCAACATTTGAGGCATATCGTACGCAGGACTTGCATGACGCCGTCTGTGCGCTCCTCCCACTCACCGCCCTTGCCGCGGACCATGCCGCCCATTCCCGAGGCGCCAGCGGCGAGGTCACTCCCCTCGTCAATCAATCCGCCTTTGTGCACGCGACGATGATGGGCACGCCCGCGGAGTTGTGGGTCAGTGTCCCCGGCCCCAAGGGTAGCAGTGTGCTACCGGAGACAGAGGATGCAGCTGCGGGAGGGTCGATTGAGGGCTCAGCGTAATGTTGTAGATGTGCCTGCACTGCGCGAAACCACTTAGTCGGGCATATAAAAATAATAATAAAGGCGACGTACGGCGTTCGCGACATTCTTCCCGTACAATCTCAAGCTCCCGGGCAGCATCGCCGCGTGCCCACCGTTCCACCCACTGCAACCAACGTCTCGAGCTCTTCAACAAACGTCCAAGGACGCGTCCAGTCGAGGGCGATCATGACAAGGGTATGCGGCAGGGCCGTTCGCGGGGGGCACAAAATGCGGGAGAAGCGAGGTATATTCCGGGGCCGCCGATGGGACAGTGTACACGGACAGGCGCGCAATGGTGTCTATTATGAACGCGAAATGAGCGTGTGGGACGTGTTTGTGACAAAGCGAGCAAGTGCACCCTCGTCGGCCTCGTCGCGCACGTTGGCAAAGTCATACCCCACAGCAAAATCTATTCTGTGGTCGTCCTTGTCGTCCGAGGGAGGTTTCTGGAGCAATCCCGCCGCAAGTGTTGACTTTTCCGGTGGATGGCTGGCCCAGAAGGAGGGATTTGTTTGGAGGGTATCGAGCGAGAGGAAGAAACGGAGTCGAGAATAGAGCCCCATAGATCCTGCGGAGGAGCTCTGGAGACGATGGCCGCGAATCCATGGCGCGTATGGCAAAAGTGCTAGTTTGTCCATGTTAGGATCAGAATGCCTCCCAATGGCAAGGACGACGATGAGATCCCCGAGCCTCAAAGGCCACCGTCCCCGCCGCTGTACACCACCTTTGCCGCGCGTGGAATACATCCACCCACTTTCTCCGCCTTCAAACCGCGCGACTATCGCTACCACAGCCAGCAGGCAATGACCCATGTCGCCTGGAGCTGCGACGGAAAGCGTCTGGCCGCCGTCGGAATCGACAAAGTCACCCGCGTCTGGGTCCCGAGAAGGGCGTGCGTCCTCGAGCCGCTGTGGAAGCCTGGGTGCTTATGATACGACGCGCAGATGGAGCAAAAACACGCGACCGTGTTCTCGGGCGCGCACTCGGACGACGTCGACTATGTTTCCTGGAACCCCACCCATCCAGATCTCTTTTGCACATCTAGCCAGAAAGACCGCCGGATCGTCTTCTGGGACGCCCGGCGTGAGTTTGTTTCTAGGGTTTTCATCGATTTAACCCTTGAACTCGTTTCAGAAAGCCGGCACACGCAGCAATGCGCCCTCAAAGTCTCCCCTGCGCAGACAAACTACTCCCCGGATGGCCGCGTGCTGCTGTACACCTCCATCGGGAACCAGCTCTTCTTCCTCACGCTCGGGAAAGAAGGCGACGATGCCAAGGAGGCATGGCATCCCGCTGCAAAAGACCCGGGTTGGCGCCTCGACGGCCGTGTCAAACCACGTCGGCGACGGTCTTGTGCTCACCCACAACTCGGAGCACATTCTTCGCGTCATCGACTACCCGAGGCCTCACCCTGCGGCGAGAACTACGCCGCGCACGTCGGCGGCTGCGTCGCCGTCGCGCTCGACCCCCGCGGGCGCTACCTCGCGTCGGGCGGGCACGACTCGATCGTCAATGTCTTCGACCTCGCAGAATCGATCTGCGTGCGCACCATCACCGCTTGCGAGTCCGTTTGCTCTCTCCTTCCTTCCTTCCCCCTCTGCACCCGTCCCTGACGCACCGACGGACACAGAAGCAGCATAAACGCGATCAGCTTCTCGCACGACGGCTAGTACATTGCCATCGCCAACTCGGGCGCCTATATCGATATTGTGCGTTTTCTCTCGTCCCCATTGCGCTGTTTTGAACCGCGCCTGCAGTGCGCTACCGCGACCGGCGCCCCGCTGCACCGGGTCCCGGCGCTCGCGCCTGCGCCGACCGTCACATGGCACCCCTCAAAGTACGCCATCGCGTACTGCGGGCAAACGCGCCAGCGCGAGGCGGGCCCCGCCGCCCGTCGCCGTCGTCAGTCTGTTCGGTCTTTTGGAGTAGGGTTTGGCTTTCAGAGATTATTAGAACGGCTGGGTACTGTGCACGGTTGGCGGCATGTACAATATTGGTTCACTCTTTCACGAAGAGTGCTTGTAACTCAAGTTACTGAGTGCGCGAAATTTCCAAATGGACCTTTGGCGTTGAGTCACTCAAAATGGAAATCGAGAATTTGCTGTGCTGACTAGCTCAGTTCCGAGTGGTTTCCTAAAAGTCATCAAGGTCGCCGCTCTGTGCAAACACGAAACAGTAGCATTGTGGCCGGGACCATTCAACGCGTGTTCAATTACAGTTGCATTCCGTGCCCATTCCTACCGCTGCTGCAAATGATTTTCAATGAAGCGATGACGATGGCAATAGCGCCTACGGCGGTAGGCAACCCGAACGATGATCATGAATGGTGAATCGAGATCGAAGACGGGAGTATCGAGCAACGGCTTGGAGGATCGAACGCACAAGGGACCTTCGCTGAGCAGTCCAGATATCTGAAACTCGGAGAAGTCTCTCGGCCATACCAGCAGGGTTGTTAGAAACAAAAGACTGGTCCAAGCATAGACGACGATGTGACATTCACGCTTTCCAGACCGCTTAGGAGAGGAGAGGGACGAACTAGACGCGCGATGGGCACCAAACGAAACAGTGATAGGGAGCCGCAAGTGTCTACGTGTCTTTGTCCACTGCGCTAGGTATTTCAGCCAGGACCAAGGCCCAGGCAGCGTTTTTGTGTCGATGGTGCCGATTTTTTTTATCTCCGAGTTATTTGCTGCCGCATCAAGTCCTGCTCTCCGCCTGTACGGCCAAGATCTGCCGACGATGCGGCCAACTTTGATACGCAGTCTCCTTCAGATATGTCAGCAATCCGCGGGCGGCTGCCGTGCCATTGTCGCGAATAGGCTGTTCGTCCGTTATGCCAAATCTTGCGGTACCTTATGGCACTGACACCATCGTAAAGTCTAGGCGCGAACAATCATGGAATGCGATAGTTGGGCGAATGTATGGGTGTTCCAGAGGCGAGCTGTTGCTGCCGGGAAGGGATGGCATTGCAATGACGTCCAGGTGTTTTCATGTCGTTCCGGTAAGTCATTTTGTTGGATACCATGTCCCGCTTGCCAATCCACCGCGTTCAAGTATTTGAGTTGGAGATCGTTCCTTGCCTCATCATTTCCGTCAGTCAAGCGCCGCCATTGTTGGAATTTTTCTTGTTGGGCCTCACTGTCAGAAAAACTGGTAGGGGGGCGCGTCGACGCAGCGTACCTTTGCCTTGACGCCCCTAGAATTACCGGATCTGTCAACAGCGCGCCGCGGTATGTATAGTATGTAGGATGATGGGTAGAAATATCCGTCATGACATGGATCCTTCATTCGGTACTGGACTCTCCGCCCCGCGATCTGGAGTTGCGGGGTACTTTTAACGTCGAGCGGACAGTTGGTGACAGTCGAGTACGTTGAGTAGCGTTGAGCTATAAAGCTAACTTAGATGAAAAGATCAGCAGTCCGAATTGCTTCCGCCGAATCCGTCAATGCCATGTTCCCGAAGATGTGGCTGTTCCGTGGCTGTACATGATCTAGCTCTTACACCAACTACCACCTCCCGGCCGTCTGATAAAAAAAATCTACATGTTTGGGGCATATCCGTGTGTGGGAGTCCAGGGACACGAGTCTGCGGGAGTCAACGGCTGAGATCTGAGAGCTCGGCTTACACTGGCTCTAAAATTGGTCTTGACTTTTGAGAACCCCGGTCCGAAGAACCACACTTAGGCTTACACCTCTTTGACTTGCTCTTTGACGGTTCGGCCTATCGAAAATCCTCCCGGTCTTTACAGCTCCTTCGCCTTACCCGCGAAATCCAAAGATAAACCATCCATGGTTCGGTTGTCTGGACTCTGGGCGGGAAATAATCATTCCACTCCGCACGCGTCGCAGTCCTGACGTTAGCATGATTGATGTCCTGCGCGGGACTTCACAAGGCTTTCTGTATACAGTTCAGCCAACACGCATCGCTTTCTGAGTCACCCAGCTCTCTGGTTGTTCACGGTGCCCTGTAGGAGACCGACTGACTGCGCGTCCCCACGGTTCTCGACGGATCAGGATCATCTGCCCAGATTGTACCTGATAATGTACGTTTTCACCCGGAGATCAGCAACCTACGAGGCAATACGGGCGGTGCCAATGTCTCCCATCTAACCGCTACGGGGCGCTTTCGGCCAAGGAATATTATTTCCTACAGCAAGTATAAATGGTTGGCTGTGAACCATCTCTGAAAACTCACAACTGTCAGGATGCACAGAACCCACATAACTATCCTCGAAACGAGTGCACTTCGGTCCCCGTTGTCGGTCGCATTTAAAATTCCCCAGTCATACTCTAGCGACCGACCTATTTGGCTGGATATCACCTATCAACAATTTCTGAGAGACGTGGAAACAACTGCCAGGCATTGGTCGCACATCTTTCTGCAAGCCGGAATTCCTGAAAGATCGGTGGTTGGCCTCTGGTAAGTTTGCTTCTTTTCGCTCGCGTTCACAATTCAACTGTCCGTTTAGGATTGGTGGCTATAGCTACAAGGATGTCTTGAACATCTATGGTGTCTCAAGGGCTGGATATATTCCACAGCTTTTCAGCTTGCGCCTCCCCAATGCCGACGTAATATTAGAATTGCTGACCAAGACTCGGGCGAGGGCTCTCATTTATGAGGACCTTTTCGAATCTGCATTGCAAACTTGGCCTCTCCCTATCTATAGGGCAGTGGATGTCGACGTTGCTGTGGGATCAAGCCACCTAGAACCACGTCCCCTCCCCCGCCGCGCAGAACCAGGAAATAGCCTTCTATTTCCACACGAGCGGCTCCACATCTGGTAGCCCCAAACTCGTCCCTTGCAGCTACAGATGGCTAGATTCGACTATTCGGAAATCGCATCAGATATGCGCACCTCGACAGCAGGATCGCCACGACATCGCTGTCTGGGGGTATGCCATAATTCTTCAGTAATATATACACCCGCTGACTCTTTGTTCGCTAGAGGAAGCATGTGCCATATATTCCAGAACTTCTGTAAGTTTAAGTTCATACATCAGTATCGTTTTGGCCAACAATTGGAGCTTTCAGTGTTAATCGGCCACCTTCAGCACAATTCGTGCATCATCCAGCCCGTGGCGAATCCATTCACGTCCGATCAACTGGTAGAGATGATCCAGGATGGACTAAACCGCTTAAATATCTTTGGCTCATTCTTGGCGACACATCTCGGAATTCTCGGCTTGATTCTAAACTTTTGGGCGAGCTCGCCAGCCTAGACGAAATCATATACCGGGTTACCCCTACCGCGGGAAGAAGAGTCTTGGGCGTATACCCATGGAATCAAATTGAGGGTAAGCTATTGACCGTACGTGTGAGAGACGAGCGAAGCTAACTTCAATCCTGCTAGAATGTATTCGGCAGCACAGAAGTCGGGGCATTGCTAGTGTCGATCGGAGGCTGCGATTCAAATGCAGGTCTTCTACGCCCCACCGATGGCGTCGCGTACAAGTTTGTGCCGATTGAAGCCTCCTCCGCAGGCGGGCACGTCTCCACCGCGAGATTGCTCGAGTTGATCGTACTCGCCGAATCGGGGGATTGTCCCGACGTATCCCTCCGACATCCAGACGGGGATTTCCACACCGGTGATCTCTTCCAAGAAGTAACTCCTGGGATTTATATCTCTGAGGGCAGAGACGACGACTGGATCAAATCCGAAAGCGGTCTGAGGTGCAATACCAAGTCAGTAAAATAATTCTGATGCAACGTCGCGCCTTACTGACCCACGGCTGATTCAGAGCAATCGAGGATAACGCACGTGGCGTGTGCGGGAACCTCATCTCGGAATGCATCGTCGTCGGCACCGGCCGCCCCAATCCGATTTTGTTCGTCGAGTCAGGGACAGACATGGATCACAAAAAGCTCAAGGTCGAGATCATCCGCAAGACGAGACAGTTCCACTCACGGCGATATTTGCACGAGCGTATAATGTCCCCTGAGATGATTGTTACCGTACCCCGCGGGTCCCTCCCTCGGACTGCCACGAAGGGCAATATCCGTCGAAGAGAGGTCGAGGATCTGTACAAGGTCGAGATAGACAAGATATTTTCGCGATAGATTATTATTTTTATCCTTAGATGAGCACTGTACAGTCAAGAGTAATTGCCATGGGGGTCGTGTATTCATGAACCAGTCGTGTTTGAAACGAGGGCACGGAGAGAAGGTGACATGCACATGTTGCATATTACATTTTTGGCCACATATAGTTTACAGGTAACGTAGACAGTCCTTCCCGACCGTGCCCAGGCCCTCACCGGGGCGCCTCAAAAGGAAGACGCGAGAGGTCAGCCTTGCCATCGTCAATCCACTCCTTCTTCACCAGCCTCTCCTTCTCGGCGTAATACAGACGATATACGAGCTTGATCGTGCCCTCGCTGACGCCCGCCACCGCGCTGATATCCCGCAGCGACTTCACCTTCCCAAGGAGGTTACAGGTGAAGAATATGGCGCCACCCGCGATGGACACTGGGCTCCTCCCGTCTGCAATGCCATGCTTGCGTGCCTCCACGATGATGTCGGAACATATCGACTGCACGTTCGGAGGGAGATCGAGGTGATTGCAGTATCTGACAAGCAGGTTTTCGGGGCCTGACGACGGAGAAGGCGTGGAGGTGGTCGCAGAGGCCCCAGGAGTGAGATTGAACGCCTGCTCTAGGGCTTTATAACACTGCCCAAGGATCTTCTTCGATACATGCGTCAAATTGCATATTTCTCGGAAAGTTCGGGGGACGTGGGCTTGGCGACATGCGATGAAAATGCAAGCAGCGATGACCGCGTCGAGGGGTTTTCCTCGCAGCAGCTTCTCCTCGTCGGAGCGTTTGTAAAGCTGTTTCGCGATGTCGCTGATAGTCTTGGGGAGGGAGAACTGATCACACCAGCTAGAAATATCGCGGAACGCGGTAAGAAGATTACGCTCCGCGCGCGAACTCTGAGCGCGGGACGCGGCGCGTTGCAATTCTCGAGCCATGCCTGACCCGCCATCACGAAAGCTGACTACAGTGTCTAGCTGTTCTCGTCCTTCAAGCAGCGGATCGGAGGCTGCACCAACACGGGACGGGTCGTCACCCTCGTCATTGGCAAAGGTCTGGGATCGAGTCATGTCAACAACAAAGTGCAAACACCGAGCACTTGAGACTCACCCGCCATTCACTACGTGTATCGACGATACGGTCTCCAAGCACTAAGCCACAGTTTCTACAAACGAGATCTCCACTACCAAACTCTTCAGCGATTTCGGGGTTCGGGTCTCGGCACTCTGGACATATGAGACGGACGCTGAGATCCGGCCCATATGAAGGCGCTTGGACCTTTTGGACCTGCGGTGCGGCCAAAGGGAAAGGCTGCGAATACGCCATCGTTGAAGAGGAAGGTAGCGGAGATAATTCGATACAAGGCAAATATGTCTATGTGTCCTCGACGGTCGAAAAAGAACCAGAAGGAACTGTGAAGACGCTGTGCAGCAAGACTGGCATTAGCAAAACTTTCATAGGCCTACCTCTCGTTTGTGAATGGTGAATTTGTGCTTGCAACCAGATACAGCAGTAATTGGCGAAGACCACCAGCGACGACGATGGAGGAGAAGAGAGACGAAGGTCTGTCTTAGTCAGCCGTTTGCGTATGTATGTAAGCCGTGCCGAAGCCGTGCCACACTCAGTCACAAACACATTTCTCAAAGCCTTTCTGCGGCATTCTACGCGGTCCTACGGCATTCGACCTTCTTACAGGATGACTGGTAAAACGAAATCTTAACCTCACTTCG